>VZSE01000213.1:2938362-3009499 GCA_013398275.1 Promerops cafer
GGGGGCTCCGCGAGGGGCGGGCACGGGGCGGGCACCGCGCCCGGCCCCTTGGCCTCGACCCGCTCCGGTTCCCGTTCCCGTTCCGCCGCGTCCGCCGCGATCCGCTCGTCGTCACTTAGAATCGTAGAATAACAGAATTACAGAATCACCAAGGTTCAGGATGATCCAGTCCAGCCGCCCCCCCAGCAGCACCGCTGTAACCCCGAAACCGCATCGCCCAGCGCCGGCTCCAGACGCCTCTTTAACACCTCCGGGGACAGTGACTCCACCACCATCCGTTTCAGTGCCAGACCACCCTAAAAGTAAAACATTTGTTGCTAATGTCTAATCTGGATCTCCCCTCTCTCAGTTTAACGCTGTTTTCCTCTAGTCCTCTCACTACAGGTGCGGGAGAAAAGAGCATCCCCCAGCTGGCTACAATCTCCTTTCAGGGACTTGGAGAGAGGGATGAGGTCTCACCCGATTCTCCTCTTCTCCATATTAAACAAACCCTCCCACAGCTCTTTTGTAGACCCTTCACTTACTGCCAGATATCACCCCTGGAGCACACATCACCAACCAAGCCTCCCCCTGTCCACCCAGCCCTAGCAGGGGTGTGTGGTTGTGATGGATGTTGGAAAGTTGTCTTTAAAATGCCATTTCTGACAGGGCAGCCCTTTGCCCAGGCAGTTCCAGGCTGAGGTCAGTGCATGTCCCCACCCGTGTCCTCCCCTTGGTGCCTGCTGTGGGTTGCTGCAAAGGCAAGGCCTGTGCTCCCATCAGTGTGGTCATTCCTACATTCCCATCAGCTGGGAGCAAGGAGGAAAAGCTCTAGACAATGTTTTCAGGGCTAAAGAAATGCTCTGTCTTATTAAATTGTGCAGCCCTAAAGAAGAGAAGTTTATCCCCTGGCTCTGGAAGAGAGCCCCAAGGAGGGGCCGTGGTGGTCATTCACCTCTCAGCACTGCGTCCAAGCCATGGGGGAATCATGACTGGAACTTTAATCTGGTTACAGGAAAAGCTTAAAATAGGACTTGGCCTTACCCCACCACAGATCACAGCCGTGCTATGAAGGGTCTTTTGATTTAGCCGTGGTCCTTGGGGAAGCCAACCTTCCTCTGCAGGAGCTCATCGCCCACACGTCCTGTGCTCTGCCTTCTCTCCATCGCTATATTCTTCAGTGTTACTTTTCCCAACAACTTTTATCAATGATTGATCCACTTTATCCTCCAGAGCAAAGGTTCCTTTCAAAACCTGGAAAACCCTCTGGAGTCTGAGGCAGCTCAGGTGTATTTTCTTCAGCTTCCATTAAAATATCAACACAAACATTTTTCCCATAGGACTCCTTGGTGTTCTGCTTCTTGCTGAAACACACACTAAAGAAAAATCAGTTTGGCATCAAGGCTGAGTAAAAGCATCATGCCTAAATAGGCTGGGTTTGGGGCTTTTTTGTACATGACTAAACCCCAGAAAAATGAAAATAAAGTTATCTGAAATAGATAATTCCTACAAAAATAACAAATAGGCAATTTTCCCATGGGAAAGATTTTTCTATGTGGAATGGTCAGCCAGCACTAAGTATTGTTCGTCGTTAATTGCAAAAACTTTTGTAATGCATAAAATCTAAAAGTAGAAAAATGTTTTGTTTTATTATTGACCCAAAACATGCAAACTTTTTGATGGTCCTGGATAAAGTTACAGACCAGATGAGATTAATTATTCAGTAGGGTTGTAAAGACTTTACTTGGTCTCATAGACAATTTTGTGAAAAAAAGAGAGAGAAAGAGAGAGAGAGAGAGAGAGAGAGAGAGAAGGCACAGTGAAGGCATTGGTTTAGAAGGGAAAAAAATCACTGACATTAGCTGGAAAATGATGAAAAAAAGATAAAATTTAAATTGAAGAGTAAATAAACTCAAACCTGGAGAAAGCAAAATCAAGAGAAATAAAGAAGAGGAAAGAAATGGAACCATAGGGCTGATTTGTATCTTTTCTGTCTGATGGGCCGAAAGTCTGGTCCTCATTTGGAAAGTCAGAACAAGGGCCCCAGGCACGGGGACATTTGCAGTCTCACCTGAAACTGCAGAAGGGCAGGCTCACAAAAACTAGAACAAGGTCAGCCTGGACCTGGAGCAAACATTTCTTTCTCCTTGGAGCTCCTTCTATTCATGCCCTGATGAACTGGAAGAGCAGATGGTTAATAGCAACAATAAACTGATTCAGTGGGCACGGCTCAGGAACCGAGGGACAGGGCAGGGGAGAGTGAAACGAGGATTGCTTTCCATCAGAGAGTTCCTACATAAATAACAGATAAAACTATTTCTTTAACAGCTTATTCCCTGAGCCAGCTCATCTAGGAAGAGCATTAATCAGACCAAGAGGAAATGTCTCTTGCCACTGAAAAAGGAAAAGGATTAGGTTAAGTGATGACACAGCAGGGATAGACAAGTCACACTGGAGAAAATGACTGACCTAAACTATCATCCAGATAAATACAGACCAAAGCTATGAACTAATTTTTCTGTTTTGATGAGTCTGGGGTTTTTTTCAATAACATGCATATTTATCTTTTATCACAGTGAGATCTTTCTGTTTACTCAGGAAGCGAGTGGCGTCAGAAACGCGATAGCGCGTCTTTTCCATCTCTCTTCCCACATGTGCTGTTGCAGAGGAGCAGGATGAAGGGGCTGAGCTCTATCCTTCTTTGGTCTTTCTGTTGGATCCCGGTCCCCATGACAGTCACTCTGAAGCTGCAGATGCAGCAGGACCAGAGAGAACCCCCAACTCCTTTCAAGCTGGAATTGTTTAGCCATCACCCAGGAACGATTTTGGCGCTGTTGACTGAGGCTGGATCCAAACCAGTTCTAAATCCTGTATTCTGCCATCATCTCCATCAGCCATCCCCTCCTATTCGGTGGCAAAACCCAGAGAGGGGCCCACGTCTCTGTACAATTGGGATGTGGCCTTGGAGGTCAGGCATCATTGCCAAGGCTGTGAAGACAGTCTTTATTCTCTCAGGGTACTTCCCCTCACATCTCTGATGGGATTTGAGTTAAACTGTTACTATTCCCACAAGCTGCATCTTCTGTATTCTGGAGGGCAGGCAGGCAGAGATCTTGGCATGGATGCTGCTTGACAGCATACAGAGCATGCTTTGATTGATTTATTTGCTGAATACTGTGTTGGTTTTTACCTGGGATATACCGCCCTCAGTCAGTTTTAACTCTGCATAGCACCATCACAGAGGGTGGATGGTGCCACTCAAACACTGGATGGACTGTGGCTGCAGGAGTTTTCTCTCCATGGGGTGAGGGCTCAGGACTCAGTGTCCTAACAGTTTACATTCATCCATAGCAACAGCTCCAGGTTCACACTTTTTTCTTTTTTTTTTTTTTTTCCCCAGCAGCAACTTGGATGAAGAAAGACAGAAGTACTCAGCAAAATTGCCTTTGATGACCCCTCAGGCTGAGAGCATGGCCCTGAAGCATCCCTTACTTGGACCTCACCCTGCCACTTGAGAGGTGGGACCAGCAGGATGCTCGAAGCAAACGTGGAAGATTTCCTCAGAAAAATACCCAGAACAAAACGGTGTCTCACCTCTCCTCCCTCCCCCTCCTTGTGATGACATAACTTACTCCTCTCACAGAATAAAGAGAAGGCCATATAATGTGTTCTTTTCTTGTTTCAAAATGCTTTTCTGTCAGTATGCCTCACAAACAGATAAAGTTAGTGCAACTTAAACAACTGAGTACTCAAAATTACACAGTACAATCTGGTCATGGTAGTCTTTTCTTGTGTCTTCTCTTTTATGTGTCAAAAAAAAAAAAGAAAGCTAAAGGCAAATTAGATTGTACAGATTAAAACACGGTAATTTCCTTCAATCCTTACAATGCTTTATTTTCAATATAGTGCCTGTGGAGACTGGCACATGCAAGAAAATCTGGTAGGTGTAGTTTATAACGGTCACTTTTACTGCAGGGAATCCAAAATTCTGCAGGACAGTCTTTCTAAATAAGTAGGGCATGTAAACATTAGCACGAACCAGGATTTCTGTCTGTACCTCTCTATTTAGAGGAAATGAATGCCAGTTATTCACTCAGCATATATTCACAGGTTTGCATTCATGAACCGACCGAGTTTGGACTCATGGTATTGATTACAGATTTTTCCCTTTTCAGGGTAACACAGTTCAGGATTTCTCATGCTCAGTAACATGGGAAGAAATTAAGGCCCAAGAATCTTATTGTTGGGATAAGATCAAAGGAGTAACCTCTGTATGATTCTGAAATAAAATTTCTCTGCCTCTTCTGTTAGTGCAATGCATGAGAACTTTGCATATGAGTGTGATAAAACCAATTACTTATTGGACATCATTTTATTACATTTAATGGACAAGTCTTTAATTTGGCCTTTGACTCTCACAGAGATTTTGCCAAGAAAATCAGATACTAGTAAGCAACAAATACGTCCAGTCAAACTAGTAGAAGTTACTAAAGACCAGAGAACTTCACCAGCAGCTAGAAGAGGTCTCTAAACACCCGTGCCATTACTGTAAAGATGTGATTTCTGACACCTCAAAAGTTATACTTAGTTAGGGATATTATTCTGTTAGCTGTTTCTTAATCTTTACAAAGGCATCATGGAAAAAAAAAGGGTTCCTGCTGCCCTCTCTTCCATGAGAGGCACCATTGTCTTCACAATTTGTCTGTTTGCAAGCTGAGGCCTTACACAGGGCATTTTTTACATTTTTTCGTCTACGTTGGTTTTATAAGTTTAAATAAGTTCCTGTCTGCTAAGAGCTTCCAAAGAGCATTGGCACTTCACCAATTCAAGAAGCTCGCCGTGAAGATTACACACCAGTGGTGCTTATTCAAAACAATAACTTCTGACCACTGCACCAGAAGAAAATACTCTCATTTATTGTCTCGTAATCATGCATCTCTGCAGTGTTAGTTCCAGCTTTGCCAACGAGAAGGATGTTCCTTTTGATATTTTACAAATATTTCAGCTAAATCTCCTTAACACTGTGCAGCTCTTTGGCTCGTTAGGTTTGCTTGGGGTTTGTTTTGTTGAAAGCTCTTGTTTCAGTTCAGGCTCTAAAGAAAACAAAGCAGTATTGCTCGCATTGTTAAAGCCAAAAAAAAAAAAATGCCATGGAAAAAAAAGTGTTCTTCTTGGAAGGGTTTGGAGATTGGCATTCATGAAACAGCTGGAGATGAAACATACAGCACTAATCCTGTCCAGTTGCTCCTGGTCATGTTGCACATTCAGGAAATTCATAATTAGGTGGTTATACCCCCAGTGTTTCCCCTGCAGCACTCTTTACAACCAGCAGTTTATCTTGTCGTTGAAAAAAAAAAAGCCAAACCAAAAACAAAACCCACAACTACAAAGAAAGAAGAGGGGGAGAAAATACAAGCAGGAATGCTTGAAATATGCTTAATAGCTTCTTCTCCCTGTAAAAAAAGAATAAATCAGATGTTGTCATTTCTGCACATACCAGCAAACTTCTGCTGATCCATTGCCCTTTTCTATCACAGTAGTTTTCCTCTGTGCTGTATCTCCTTCCTCTTCACAGTATTTATTTTTCCAGTTAATTTTTTCTTTTCCCTTGCCAGTCATGCACCCGTTTTCCTGTAAAGGGCAGCCACACCTGACAATTTAGAAATAAACACTTTAATAAGTAAACATTTATTTTTCTTTCCAAGTGGAAGCACTAGACATGGGGGCTTTCTTCCGAGCTCCCACCAAGGTTTCTAGTGAATTCCTATGTAGTTCCTGCTCTTTATTTTGATTTCTCTAGTGGTATCATGAAAGCATTTTGCCACACACTGGGAATCTTCATACTGCATGCTACAAATGGTGTTTTGTCAAAAATTCTTCTTCATTTTAAATCAGTCAAGGTACAACTTGAAGGATTTTTCTTCTTCTCATAGCTGAAAAGGTTTTTGCAAGGCCATACCAAAACATTTATATTCTAGACACAATAATGTATCTTTTAAATCAAACAGCCTTATCTACTGTTAACTACACACATATGCAATATGGAGATTTTTGTGTACAGGGCAATCCATGAGAAATGTTGACAACTTTGGAATTGAACTATTACCAGTGACTCAGCAGGTTTTGCTCTGCAATAGCAAAGCACTCAATATAAGCTTTTTAAACAATCACAATTTCTGATTTTTCCCCCAAGTAACTTGAAGACTACTCAGATAACACTTCCAGCTACAGCTCAGGAGTTTCCATGGCTGTGATTAGGAAGCTACGCCGGTGGCTCAGAAGTCTGGCTCTTCAGAGATAAAAAAAACCCACAGCAATTTCATAATGCCTACAGTGAATGCACAAATAACTTTAAAACAACAAGAGTCATAAGCCCCTCTGGTGCTGGCAGTTCCAGCCCCTAGATCACGGGATGACCATAAATCCCAGTGAGGGGAGAGGGAAGAGCCAGCCCAGCCTTGCTCCCCACACTTCTTATCCAGGGGAGCCTTGGCCACGTTGCATGCACTTGTGGTTTTCTCCTCCTTTCAGAATTTTGCTAAGTGTGTTTTTAGTCATAAAAGCAGCAAAAATAAACCTAACAATGCCTTTTTTCCTGTCTAGCCATCGGGGAGCATCTCCAAGTCCCTGGCTGGCAGTCTGAAGCAGAAGGCTCAGTGCTTTTGAATGGAGGTGCCCAGTCATGCCCGTGTACAAGTCCTCTTCCAAAACATCGTGGAAGTGACACAGATTCCTCAAAAGCTTTATATATCTGCAATAAACTGAGAATCTTTATACCAGGTGTAAGGCCCCTATGAAAAAAATATCACCAACCTCAAGTGTATTATCTGGGGGAAAAAAAAAAAAAACCCAAACCACTGAATGATTTAAGAGTTTCACATCAGATTCCATTCCATCAATGACTTTTCCAAGAGCTTCCCCAAAGCTGCATGGAAATACATAAAGTGCTACTTTGAAAAGCAGTCACGTTTTGAAAATTATTTACCAAGCTGCTAACTTTTCCAGACTTCAAAGGTGATGCCTGAGATTGTTTATCATCATGAAATAGATACATTATTGAGTCTGGAATATAAACGTTTTGGTATGGCCTTGGAAAAACCTCTCCAGCTAACCCTGCCTCAGGCTAGAATGATTTAAAAAATAATGCATATTTTACAATTCTATTACTTTTTTATCTACAATAAATAGCCAGGCTTACCCTCTCCATCATGCCCTGTCACTTACACTATCACACCTAAATTCTACACACTTTTAACCTTTTTTTTTATAACAATGTTAAGATCTATCAACATGCCCTAAAAATCAACAAAACCTGGAATTATTTTTTTATTAAGGGAGGAGCAACTGCCACAAGGAAGGCAATATAGGCAGTGTGCTGTGTCAGCTCCTGCCTTCCTGTGTGCACCCCAGCAGATCACAGCTGTGATACACAGTGATGTGAAGTGGTGTCTGCATCACTCCAGGGTCATTCCACAGCTGAGAGGTCAAACACAGCCTTAAATTTCACTTGAAAGCTGACCACAGAGCTGATACAGGGATGAAGGAATGATTGTAGCCTGTTAAAATAAGGGGGGAAAAAAAGAAGAGAAAAAAAATCCCAAATCCAAACAGTGGATTCTTCATAGGTTTCTGCTGCTGTTTTTCTTAATTCTTGAAGATTCATGTGATTTAAACAAATCTAGAAGGGATGGGAAAGCAAACAGAATAATTTCCATTACCCACACAATGATTATGTGAGGCTTAATTGACAGGTATTTGTAAATACGCTTTGATTTCTGAAAGAAAGTTGTTATGGAGGAAAGGTGCCATAAAAATGCCAGTTATAATATAAATCCTATGCCATATACAATAAAGATAATTATAATAGACATTTTAGAAGGATTGACAAAGTTCTCATACACATATTTCAGATGTTTCTTATTCCTCTCCTCCCACACTACTCCAGCTTTAAAAATGGAGTCACAAAATAAGGAGCAAGGTCACACTCTTCACCAACTCCTCACCACAGAGCACGCAGTTCTGTTTCCCTGAGTTAAACCCTGTAAGATTTGCAGAGCTGATTCCCAGTGCCCACAGCCAGCCCACATTTGGAGCAGGGCACAGCAGTCCCCCTCTCATCCCTGACCCCCAGCCCAGAGCTGCCACCCCCAGCCAAGCTCTGGTCCTTGATGCAGCTGGGCAGGACTACAACACCTGGGTTTCAGACCCTTGGAATGCCTTCAGCAACCCATTTGCTGTTCACTGCTTCCATTCTTACTACCAATACTTTTACTGTCCCAAATCCACCAATATCCTCAGGGTTTCACAGTCTGTCCATGATTTTTGGAACTTGCCTGGTCTCTCCCAGCTCTGCTTGCTGGGATGAGGATGGAAAAGGGCTCGGATGCCCACGGAGCCATGGTCTCCCTGACCAGACCACAGCTCTTCTCAGTCCAAGCTGTAAGGCCACGGTTACATGAGCAAAAAAAACAGATCTGTGTAGTTCCAAATTCATTCTGAGCACATTTCTCCTGGAGCAGGCATGTCTGGAGTTGTCAGAGTGCGTGGTGCAGCTCGTGTCACCGCGACACCTTTTGCTCACCCCTCATCTGCTCTGGGGTTCAACATGTAGCTGGGATGGAAGTGAGGCATGGGGCCTGATCTGGCATAAAGCTTGGCTGTTCAGAGTTAATCCATCAGAATTTTTAAAATAAACTGGAATTGGCAGAGTTTAGACCACATAAATACTTGATCTCATATGGCAGCACTTTTTAATCCTGTCCTGTCCAAAAAATAAATGTATTCTGTTGTCACACCACTCCCTTAGTGCTTTGGTGTTTTGGTTCTTCTGTAAGTATAAAATAGGGATCCCAGCATATCTGTAATGGGATTCATATAAATTCTTCATGAAAGCATGCACCTACTTGGAAGCAATGCTGAATTGATATTGAACATTTTTTCTGAATGGTACTAAAATCCTCAGAGATTAAGCTGAAAATGCATCAATCCTTCAGAGTGTTGGGGCATGTATTTATATTTAACTTAATCCTGAGATTAACATATTCAAAACAGACTTGGCAGTTCATTATGAGAGAGCTATAAAAGTACTCTGAAGTGTTCAGAATAATCAAGTAAGCACATGCAGTATCAGGGGCCAAGATGGAGTTATTTGGAAAAAGCATCTGGCACAAAGAACATCCAGCAATGACCAGAATGCTAATTTCAACAAATGCTCAGGAGATGCCCATATCTTGCTTTGCATTTCTTGCATAATGCTACATATGGAAAGAGAAAAAGAGCTATGATTCTGTTCTTGTTAGGGAAAGATTGGAACTTCAGAGAATTTTTAAGTTTTAGTAACTCATCTCCTTTTACAAGCTTCAACTTGATCCTGGAAACTGCTCGGTTGCATTCATCAATTGACTCTGTGACTCCATCTTAGTAATAAAAAAATGACACCTGAGTACTTTAAACATCATTTACTGAATTTAAAAAGAGTAAACTTTTGCAATCTGTAAATTATGCAACCAACACTTAAACTTAGATGTGTTAATCAGGGAATGGAAGAAACACAGTTAAAGTGAGCTGATACCAGTGCTACATTTTCAATAGCCAAAAGATATTGCTAAAGAAGGGGAAAACAAGAACCTTTTTTTTGGTTTTGTGACAGGTCAATCCAGTGGGCAGGTGTCTTTTCACTTGGGACACAGCTTATGAGAATGAAAGCTAAGCAAGTGAGAGCAGAAAAAACTTTAGATAGGTAAACTTTTGTACAACACCTGATTGCTTTTAAATACTAACAGACAGTATCAGTGGGATTTCTTTGAGGGGACTGTGTTGCAATCCCCTACAGCTAAGAGACCATATGATGCCCAGAACACACAGCATGTGGGAAAACTTTGACAGGCCAGGGAACAGTAGACAAATGGGGTTTGAAATCTGGGATGAAACAAAGTGATCTTTTGCCATCCCCTGATTAATTACATTGGCAGAAACAAGCTGCTCAATAAGATTTCTTTGGGTGTAAGATGCAAACCTAAATTCATGCTGCTTAATTCAAAGGCAAATGCAAAAGCTGGGTTACACCTGTGATATCCCTGCATTGCCCTGAACAGAGACTGGATTAGGCTGAGCTTTGCTCCCCAAACTGTGGCTCCAGCTCCAGGGTCATGATGCAAAGTCTTTGGTAGGAATTTAGGCTTGAGCTATTGCTGCCCCTTGCTGCTGGCTGGTGCCCCTGTGCTCTGCCCTCTGGGTCCTGCTGGCCCTCCTGAAGTTTGCATCAGTGCTGCCAATCAGGTCAGGAGATTGATCTGGCTGTGAGCCAGCATTCCTAAAAAGGTTTGGGTTTATTTTTGCTGTTCAAACCAGGTATCTCCATGGCTGGTTTCCAGTGGCACCAAAGGCAGGGGTGTGGGCTGCAGTACACAGGTAGGCATGGATGTAAGAGGAGGACAGATATTTATAAAGCCAGCATTACTGCCAGGCACATGCAGCAACATGACTTTGAACCTCATCTCGTCCAGGCACGTCACATACCGAATTCCACCACGGGAGACAATTCCCCTTCAGTTCATGTGGAAGGGGCTTATGGCTCAGCATAGGAAAAGCTGTATTATTTCCTCTCTTGCCAAAGATTTCTGAGCAGCTACAGTGTTCACCCCATTGACAGGTGTGAAACCCTACCTGGTCACTAATCCCTTACCTGCTCCCATGGATAATTAACTGCTAAGCATAAGTGTAGCCTGCAGCATTTTCTGTTGGGAGGAAGCCCAGGTGCTGCAGAATGAAGATCCAAACTTGCTGCAATACCAGGGTTATATTACCAATCTCCACACACCCTGAGTCATGTGTCTGCTGCCTCAGTTCCTCCTTTTTGCTTCCCTGATGAGCACACGCATGCACTCACATGCACATGTGCACAAACCACACGCTGTGGGGCTCAGGAAGGCTTCCTGCATTCAGAGTTATGCAGCCCAAACTACACCTAAAGTACTTTTCTAGGGCTTAAGTGCTTCTGGATGCTTAATAAAACACTGAGCTAAGGATCTCAGTGAAGTCTATGGCGATGTAGAAGGGAAGGGCCCCAGCTCCATTGCTGTCAGCCAGCCAGTTCTCATCTCCTGCTGTCTCTTGCTATTGGGCTCTTGCTATCATGATCCTTATAACAAGGTCTTTTTAGGGTATGTAAAAAAATATTTTCTTTCCACTGCTGTTTCGGGAACATTCATTTGCATTTGCTTGCTTTTTCTGCACGCTGACATGCAAATGTCCAGAACACCTGAACAGATCTCCATTCAGAATTGCTCATGTTAATGTCCAAGAAGCAGCCGAGCACTCTTCACCTTCTGAACAGTTCTCTTTCTTCAAATAAAGCTGTAATTAATGCTTTATCAGGATAAATCCTCTGCAGGTGAAGACTTTCAGAACTCAAAACATCTGAAAAAATTAATACAGCAGCTTCTCTGAATATCCCAAAATCTTCAGAAGGAGGGAAGATGAAGAAAACCCAAGGAGAACAGACAACAACATTGAAAGGAAGCCTGTGTGCCACAGTGGAAGAGTTTGGAAGGAGACTTCCCCAGGGTGAAATGTTACTTAGCTGCAGGACAGTTTGAAATGATTCAGCTCACCCAGACGTGTTTGCAGCCAGCATCAGTCAGAGCCAGCATACTGGCTTCTCAGGAAGTATTATTCTTTTCTTGCCTTTTGTTTTTGGGACCACTTCAGAATTAGCTGTGTACTCAGACCTGGTTATGAATGATACCAGTAATAAGGGACATACCTTATTTCTCCAATGCACACACCTGTTGGAGCTATTTCTCTCTGGGAATTGCCCTAATGTAAGTTTTAGTGTCCAATCCCAGGTTACTTAAGTGTTTCAGTAGTTTCAGAAGGGTAGAATCCGACTGTAATTTTTCTGTACATTGGAAGAAAGCACAGAAAGAAAAAGGTTTTTATTTTCCTCAGATGGTATTGGTGCTAGTTGCAGACTAGTTCATATTTTATTTCTTCTTTGGGACCTGTGGATTTTCTTTGACTTCTTCACTGCACACCTAAACTCCTTTCTGGTGCACATGGGTTTTCTGAGGACATCAGTCATCCCACCTGGAGGATGAATTGTGACAGGTCACTGTTCTGGAAGGACCATTCAAGGCATCCCTTGGGGCAGCCAGACACACTGCAAGCTCAGTTCCCCATCTCTGTGTTTGGAAGAGACAAACCAGGAGTGAAGCCAGGACAGCAGCAATGATGAAGAGGATGTGATCACTTTGCAGAGGTCTCAAACAATGGATGTGTTTACCAGCCTGACAAGGAACTCCTTTGGTGGGCAGGAGCCAGTAAGGTTAGTTTTGAAGGTAAAAAGATGGGGTGAAACTGAGTCTCTCCTTTGGTTTTATTTTGTGGAATGAGAGGCAGAAGCATTGCTGGAAACAGGAGTTTTTCTCACTGCTCCATAGGGTGGTTTGACAGAGGAGATTTCCTACAGAACAGAGACATCCTCCATACACCTCCCTCCTGCTCTCATTTGCAGCTTTTCTGACCCCTGAGGGTTTCTCACGATGCAAGAACCAAAGAGGAAAAAAAAAAAAGAGGGACATAAAGCCTGGATTTTTAACACTTCCTTCCAAACTCTTCTAGCTGGGTTAATTTTCCTGCTGTTCAGTTTACTGTGGCATTTTCTTTCAAGTTTCATGGACCCTAGAGGCCTCTTCACCTGTGGTATTACTGAGACTCTCTTCTCAGGATTGTATCTATCCAGTGCAGACGTCTTTGATTGTATTTTACCTACTACAAGGAGCAACACACCCAAATCATTGGTGGTGTTTAGACTCCCACTGACTTGTTTGGGTGTCCCAATTCAAGGAAAATGTGCAAAAGCAAAGACAGCATTAGCTTAGGTCATCTTGACCTTCCCTTATCTGTAGACAGAGACATGGGTCCATAAACTCAGTGTTTAGTTAAAACATAACTGCTGGTACTGTTAAGTTGGTAATGAGGAAAATGAAGCAGAGATCAAAAGATTCGCTTTTTTGTGGATTTAATTTTCTTCCTCATCTTTGCACTTTGGTCGTAAACACTGCCATTCCCCCTCTGCCCTCCTGTTCCACACACTGAAGATTAAGTTGGGAAATATTTTTAGAAAAGACATGAGTATACAGAAGGGAGCTGACCTTATAGCTGCTTTTGAAGTTTTTGAAAGCTACATGGCAAACGATCCCAGAATTTCCAAATTCTCAGAAAAAGGAGATTCACAGATTGTTCTTCATCAATTTAAGTGTACTAACTGATCAGCCACATGTATGTTTATTCCCTTTCTCTCATGCATGCACACACAGAGCAAAGCCAACACATATATTCCAAGATGCCTGAAACAAATAATGGACCCACAGTATTGCCTCAGTCACTACTGGCACGGGAAGAAAAGTAAACAGCAAAACAGGAAAAGGAAGGCTAAAACTAGATTAAACAGATTGCTGCATTCAAGAGTGTGCAGTCAGCTGGGAACTTAATGAAAAAAAAAGGGAGTTGAAAGGAAAAGTTAAATCACATACAGTCCTCTCTTGTATTTGTGAAAATCCCTCACCAGCTGTGCGGTAAAATGCCCTTAAACTAGCATGCAGTATAAATCTTGGATGTACAGAATTAACCTTTCATTCACGAAGGTAAGCAAAATATCAGGTTATTCCTCATCACTGGAATTCAAATTAGGCCCAGATTGTTCAACAGGAGCTGGAAGATGACAGGGATAGAGAAAAGGAGCTTCTTTGTCTCAGTTACGGGAGAAAAAAACAGTAATGTCTCAAGATAAAGACATGTTACCAATGGAAATTCATGCTGCATATATGTAACACAATATGGTTTCAATTATCTGGAAGAGGAGGTGTGCAAAAATCAAGGTAATTTAAAAACCTGACCTATCACCAAAGCCAGCAAGATCCCTCACTGTTTCTATCATTTGAAGCCAAAATCTCCTGCTGAATACTCTAGTCTTTTTTAATCCTGGTTTGGATTTGAACTTGAACCCTAGGTCCTAGAATAAATCAAACCCACATCTTAACATGCTCTTTCCAGACTGTTTCTGATGATAACAAATAACCTGGCTTTGCTTCTGCAATGATTTCCAAGAGCTACAACGAGGAATTTTGCTACTTTCCTGACTGACTGCACAGATATACCTTTCCACGTTAGCTGGCTGAGCCAAAAAAGAAACCCTAGCCTCCTTCACCACTGTTTTAGATTTTTACATTTGGAAATATGAAACCATTTTAGAATAAAGAGTCTGTTGGGACAACCTATCATGTCAGTTAGGGAATACCTTTCCCTCCTGTCTGATCTTCAAGAGGAGTTAAACAACTTGTCTGTAGCATTTCTGAGTTCTGCTGCAGCCTCATAAATGGAAAGAATTTCTTGGAGTGAAACGTGTTGCTGCCCACTGGTCAGAGGGCACAGAAAGAGACTTTTCAAGTAAGTTAAGCAGAAATGCATCTGTTGTTGCCCTGAGAGAAACACCTGTAAGTAACCCTAGAGACTTTTCACCACAGTCTAAACCCAAGATGTTCTATTATGCTACCAGGGGTATTATGTTTGGGCAAGTGATTCTGATAGAATGTGTAGCACAGGACACTTCTTCCTTAATCACAAAGTCTTCTCCTCCAGGTCAGGAAAGACCTTTCCATTAGATTAGCCCAGTCTGGGCTAGTGAATCCCACAGGTTCATCTTCAAGCAGTTATGACTGAAGTCTTCCAAGACCCAGATGTCTCTCATGGACTCAAACTTGAGCAGCTGAACCTCCGTTTCCAATGATATTTCACATAGGACATTACTTTTTGTCTTAACCAATGTCCTTCAGCAGCACTTGGCTAGCTTGTTTCTAAAATAAACTGCATTTCAATTTCCAAGTGATGGAGATATAGATAAAACTATGTGGTCTCCACTGCTTCTGGACTCCTATGGCAAACTTACAGTGACTTATATTAGCCCAGATTCCATTGGATTGGGTTGTGGTTGGTTGCTTAGGTCAATGCTAGGGTGATTTGTGCTGTAAATTCAGGTCTATACCTGATCTATAACAAACAGGAGATCTGAAATTCTAGGACAGCCAATGTCTGAACCTTCATCTGTATTTGTCCAGTAAAGTAGAATATTTATTTCAGAAAAGAAATTATGAATGTACATGTTGTTTTTCCACCTGTATGATCCATAGACAGCAAAAATAATTTCATGGAACTGGAAACATCCTTATCAGATTTGAAATCATGATATTACAACAGAGGGCTTCTATATATAGAAGTAGGGCAGTGGCTCACTGGTTGTTATCATTAAATTTTATTTTATTTTTCTGAAGATTCCAGGTACTGGTACTATAGAAACAACATTAAAACACTAAAACCTCAAGATGTAATGCTCATCACAGTATCTCTAATATTAGATTTTAGCCTTTGTGCTCTGCTGGCAGTGCAGGGAATGGTGCCTATTTCAGCAGCTGCATCAGAGGAGAAGTTTGCAGCCAGCCTTGCCCCTTTCCCCCAGCTGTTCCCTCCAGTACCTGATGGGTTTTCAGCCCCTGGTCCATGAATTCCCACCTCACTCCCTGTCCCAGAAATGTCTAAAGGTCTGAAAGTTTGCAAGGAGGGTTTTCCTCTTGTGCTGAGCCTTCAGCTGCAATCCCCGTGCCCGGTGGAAGGCAGGTGGTAGACAGCAGTCTGTGATTGCTTCAAGGACTGCAAATAGAGGGAGAAAAAAGTACTCAAGGAGATGAAACCCTGGTACAAATGAAATCAGAAGGAATTTAGCTGTTTACATGAATGGAGCCAGGATTACCCTTCTAGCCAAGATGATAAGACCCTGAAGTTTATCTATACATTTACTCTTGTTTTCTGCCAGCAATAAACACAGTAAAGGGTAAGATAAAAGCTGTATCAAAGAAGCTGACTGAGCCACAAGGGAGGTTTCTCCAGGCTTCAGGCCGCAGGATTGTCTTGCACAAAGCAGTACGTGTGAGAGCCCTTGTGCAAACACTACACACCATTGTTTATTTTGTCATGTCACAGCTCATCACGGCCCCTCCCAAACGCTGCGCGGATCTTCTGGGGAGGCGGAACTGCGGAAGGTGCTCGCTGCTGAACGGGAGAGCTCACCCCAGCCACCTCAGCTGCCTTGTACAGCACACTGCAGCTCATCTGATCCTCAGAATGAAAGCTGATTAAGGGCACAAACTATGCCGAGTATGGACCTTGACAGACTGCAAGATCTGACTCATTTGCTGTGCCATAAGTAACAATGCCATAGCTCTGATGAAAATTCGAAAAGTTCGTCCATACTTTGGCGAGGGAAAAGGTTCCATCACACAGCTTTCCCCAACACCATTAACACTGTGCTGTTCTACCAGAGGTTTCTGAGGGAAACTGGTGATTTTAAGACATTACTGGTCACAGCTGTCTGTTCAAGAAGTGTTTGGACAGTGATCTTGGGCACATGGTGGGACTCTCTGGGATGGTGATGTGCAGGGCCAGGAGTTGGACTTGATGATCCTTGTGGGTCTCTCCCAACTCAGCATATTCTCTGATTCTGTGAACTCCCTGCATATGAGATAACATATAGATGAAGCATCCATTTGTTTGAGGCTATTTTACTTGGGATCAGCCCAGCTTTAATTGTCTCCTAGAAATCATCAAGAAGTGACCATGTGACCTGGAACAACCATAGGTGATTTACATTGTGATGATTATCCAAGAGAATCCTCACAAGGAGAAAAGACAGAGCTGAGGAAACAAAAGCACATGTGCCACCTTGCTGCTGTGGCTACTGCCTTCCTAGCAGAGCTGGCAGCTCACCTGCCTGCACTGCCATGGACTCATGAAGCTCTTTTCCAGCCTAAATGATTCTAAGTTCATTGAGTCTACCTCTAAACCTAACCCAGCCAAATCCAAGAAGCTAAAAGGACATCAGCTTTCCTGGTCCTGATGGATCTGACAAGTTGCAGGGTTCTTTCTTCCCATCATGTGGCCTGACACAAAGGGAAGAGACAGATTCACAGAGGTCTCCTACCCCCACATCCTCCTGGAGACCTCTCCATGGACACAGAGCATGGACTCAGCCCATGTGTCAGCAGGAGCCAGCCCCATTTCCCTTCTCCTCCTTGTGGTGAATAATCTCCAGCTCATACCAGGCAACAGTAGACAAATGGAAAAATTTACCTCTTGGTGTATCCACCACCAGTAATGTAAGGTTTAATCATATATTCCCTGCCATTTGTGTCCCGAGGTTGGCACCTGAAACTGCACTGCAAGTTCAAGGCAGCTGTGATCAGCATCCACTCCCTGTGGTAAGTTCAGGAGCAGGAGGAGCCCAGCTGTGGAAGCAGGGTCATTTTTCAGTTCTTGCACTGTTCTTGGAGCCAGTGACTGCCCTCCCTTTTACAGCTACAAAGCCAGGCATCTGCGTGTAAATCAGCCTGCTCCTGTCTCAAAGTCTGCTAGACAAACTCCCAGCAGAGGTGTGAACTTCCCCAATTAATCTTAATGAAGTGTTAACTTCAAAGCAGAGCTGAAGCCATTTCTAGGTTAACAGAACCTTACAGGAAAAAACCTCCCAGCTTGACTCGTTAAAAACAGCTCCAAGGTGAGAGATTTGGTCAAATTTGGGAGTTATTCTGGGAGCTGGAAAAAATCCCACTTCAGTGGCAGCCTTTGCTCATGCACCACTTCCATTGCAGTTGCATTGTTAGGAAACCAAAGGGTCAGGCAGCCAGACTGGAAAAACTGTACAGTGAATGCATGCTAAAAATATCACTAGAATGGAGCAGATGGAGCAAGATAAGGAGGCCTGGATGATAAAGGCTGTAAGGAACTGTGCAAGCTCTTTGAGCCAAGTGATGAACTTGATCACACTGTCTTTTACCTTATTCAGGTCAGTGAAGTGCAGAGCAAGATTCAAATCTTGAGCCCAGATTTAATCCATGTATTTCCATTACCCAGGGATGCAGATATTTTACTCCCAAAACAATAAAGTGGATTCCTCAAATTAGTCTCAGACACCTGCTGTATTGCCATCAGCTTTGCTAGCACTATGAGTTATTGTGATATTAGTGCATTTGGAAGTGTGAATCCACATCATGAACCCCAAAGACAGGTCTCTTGAAATCAAACCCTCATTTGAGGAGCCTTGTACCCTTATTTTCCCAATAAAGTGCCACAGAAGTGGAGCATTTGTAACGAAACCTTCCCTTTCATGTTTCTGTCTGGTTTGCAGCCAAGGAGTCCACCTAGGAATTTGGAAAGAAGGGTGCAGTTTTGGGAATTAGGCTATGACCCATCAGCATGTACTCACTTCCTATTCCCAGCATGAACTGGTGATCTTTGTGCTCATTAGTTACTCAAAAACAGCACAAATGCATTGAGCAGGTCTAGTTGTAGGGACCATGTCAACAGAGAGGAAACACCCTCCCTGGGGGAAACATGTCACCAGATCAGACCTGAATGACTTCCACACTCAGGTACTCCAGCAAATGAACACTCCACTGCCTCATTTTTAACTGTCAAAGGCAGTAGGAAAAGCATTTCCTTAGAAACATTTGCACGGATCTGTTTGATACAGCCCCCTAAAGCCAAAGCTGCTGTGCTGAGCAATTCAGATTGCACTCTGGATGCAAGAACTTAAATGTAAAAGAGGTGGATCCTTTACAAGCTCCCTTGAAGAACTCTGACTCAGCTGATTACTAATTGCCTGAATACACCCACATCTGCCTGTGTAAGCTTTTGTAATATAAAAAAAAGCCAAAAAAAAAAAAAACAAATCCAAAAAGAAAAAGGTTAAATTAATTATTCCTGTTTTGAAAAGTTCAAGAGTGAATGGCTGCGTTGCCATGGATGCTGGTTTGTTTATAGTATTGTTTTTTCCTCATTATTGGCTACTATGAAATACCATGAAACAAGAGTTCACCTCCAGCATTGTACCATGGCTCTGGCCTCCAGTACTGCCTGTAGCTGTAGTGGGGCACAACACAGAGAATTTTACTTTTGCTACAAGGTGGATATGGGTCAGATGATGCAGAAACAGTAGTTCTTCCAGATCCTCCAGATTTTCTGCCGGATACCTCAAACCCAGCTATGCTCACCAGGGTCAGGAAGCAGCTATTGCAAAGTCATTTCATGCTAGCAGCTGCTTTGTGTTCTTCTCCTTCCTCTGAAGTGTCTCATTAGAGAAGACAGACTAATAGTCTGAGCTTGGCAGCAGCAGACACAGTCAAGAGTGGAGCAGAGCAAGAGGTCCCACTCGTTTTAGGGGCCTTGGGTCACCCCTGACAGGAATAGGAAGCAGTTATTTTAACTTAGACAGTTATAAGGTAACTGGGGAAAAGGGGTCTTTGATCAGCCTCAGGCTGCAAGATCTCTTGAGCTGCTGTGACACAGCTCAGTCATGAAACCAAATTTACAGCTGCCAACAAGTTCTTTCCTAAGTCAGGGAGGCTTTATTTTTCCATTGGAATGGGAACACTGGTGGATATTTACTATGGCACACAGGCTGCACAGGCTGACAGAGCTCTGCCCTGCTTTTCCCAGTCCCGTGCCAGCAGGATAAGAGCAGGGGTGCTTGTCCCCACCAGGACCACAGTGCTGGTGCTGACCCACTGCCCATCCCCTCCTTCCCAAGGTGTGTGTGTTCACATGGAACAGTTTGGGCAGCACAGATTGCACTGTCCTCATTAATCCTTCAGAACTGAGCATGCAGCAGTTCCCAATACAGTATTCTTTCCAACCAATTCAGTATCCAACTTCAAAGTCTGGTCTGTGTTGCATTTGCCAAAACTTGATATCTATCTATCTATCTATCTATCTATCTATCTATCTATCTACACATACAAAAAAAATATATATATGGCAACACAATGGAACAGCTGTGGTTGAGCTTGATTTGTCAGATAGTCTATGCCCTTTTCAGATTTGATTTCATACCCACTGTACTCCTCACTTAGAGAAGACTTTATAGAGCCCAGAAACCAATTACTAACAAAAATAATGTCTCTACATTTTACGCATTCATTATTAATGTTTAAAATCTTTGCATTATTCCTCCTCCAAATTTTCAGTTACATAGGAACAGTGGGAGGGATCCCCCAAGAGAGCAGTCCCTACTGACTGGGGAGAAGCTGGTGCTTCCCCAGATGCTGCTCTCAAGGCTGCCAAGGCAGATGTCAATAAGTGATGCTGCTGCACTTTTCTCAATCTGCTTTGCATAGGAGAGCTTGCAAGAGTTTAAACCCACACCAATGAACACATTCCTTTGGATACCAAATCACCACAGCCATGGAGGGACAAGTTCTCAGGCATCCCTCAACTCCCAATTAATTACAACACTAATAAGCAGAAGAGTGTGTGCACATATGCTCGTGCCTGCATCCATTTGTGATGTAAATATTATAATAATTAATAATAATAATTAAGTAAACTGTGACTCTTTGGCTCCAAGAGAGATGACTAAGGAGTACAGGAGAGGTTTACAGGGTAAGGTGACACACAAGAGAAAAATAAAACCCAGTTGTTCACATTATATCACTTTAAGAAGCAATGGGTGTCACACAGAGGGAGCAGATATGAAGTTTAAACCAAGTAAGATGTTCTTCACATCATATATGGAGCTCCTTGCTACAGGACACTGTGAATGCTAAAGGTTTACATGTGTTGTATGAATTGTTTTCAGCCTTCCACGATGTGGGCTGGATTTTAACAGACTGTGGAAAGCCAGTCTCAATGGAAATCATGGACAACCATGTGAACCCCTTCCCCTTGCATCTCTGATCACACAACATTTGTCTGGCAGGGACAACAGCAACATTTATGGGAAAATAATGGCAGTTGTATCAGCAGAGAATTAAGCTGCTGAAAATAAGAACACCAGCACCAAGCTATCCATTCTCTCTCTGTGGACCACTAATGATATATTTACTAAGGTTGCTGAGCCATGGGAACATGCAGTCCTGTACTTAATAACATGAGTCACTCAAACGGAAGTTTTCTACTCTGAAATTTTATAGCTCTAATTAAGAGCATTAACAGAAATCTATACATGCTTCATGTTTTTTTGGTAACATCTTTGTTTTGAATATTACCTGTATGATATTTCCATTTAGAAGAATCATAGAGGGTATGTGTTGCAAGTCCTGCCTGCAAAAAAATGAGAGTTCATTGGCCTAAATTCATGTCAAAATCCCCCACACATATACAATTAAGAAAACAAGTATTTTTCTTGGTTTTTTTCCTACTGATGCAGAAGTAAACTCTCCTCTTAATTAAAAGTGCCATTGCCATAATGGAAGTGTTGAGGGTGTTGAGACTTCTGTTGTGTTATTTACTGGGGTAAACAAAGTGAATAGAAAGGTCTGAGGACTGAGCACTTAAAGAAATGCCTGGGTTTTTATAAAACTCAGCAGAAATGGATGACAGTCATGACATTGGTGTCTGTAAGAAGAAGGATTTGGCTTTTCAAATCCAGCACTTCATCTCCGTTAGGAAAGGTCTCTCAGAATGGGGAAGGGAAAAATGGGAGTGATGGACTGCAAGTGACACACTGCAGGGGCAGGAGTGACAGCAAGCCTCAAATATGCTGCAGGAGACATTGCTGTCCTAGCAACTCTTCATGGAAATGGCAAGGCCAACAGCTGGCTAGAGATGGAAGGCTCATCCAGACATAAAGAGAAATGACCTGAACTACTACGTGCAATTTGATCTGCAATCAAAGGAAAGATGTGGTTTGTACTCAGAACAGTCAGTGCTGTCACCTCAGTGTTTGCTGTTCTCTGGGCTCTTGGTTCCAGGCTGATGTGCTCTTCCCATAGAAAAATCATTGTGCCTCTACAGAAAATAAAAGCTATGAAACTATAGTTATAAATTAGCATGGCCATGGATCAGCTCTCATTCAACAGCTTCTTGTTAGCCTGCACTTGATCATTGCAGCTTTCCCCCCAGCCTGCCTTGGCTCCTGGAAGAATACAGTGAAATGCAGTTTATATTTTTAACCAAGGCAGCTTTCATCCCTCATCACATTACTCTGCTCACCCTGGCAGACTCAAACATAGTGCCATAGAACAGCTTGGGTTGGAAGGGACCTTAAATATCATCTAGAACATCTCAACTTACTTTCTTAATTCTAGAACATCTCAAATTACTTTCCTAATTCTGGGCCAAACTGCCTGCACATAAAAAAATAAGACTATGAAGATAATTCCCGTACACACCATGTTCTACCTTACATCATGTCCAGTCTTACTCTATCTGTCCACCAATAATTCAATATTCTTCAGTTCAGTCAATATGTTTCCTGGCAATAGTTTTACACACTTGTGGTAAAAAAAAGTGTACCACTTCTTTTCCATTTGTCCTCCATCACTTCCAGCCACCAGCTCAGTGTTTTCTTTAAGACTCAGCAGCTTCACAGACATTCAAAATACTGCAGCCAAACTGTGATCAAGCAACATAAAACCAGGGCATCTCCATTCTGGCTTTTCAAACCTGACCCTTTTCTGGCTTTACTAATAGAACTTGTCTTAATTGCATGAATATCTCAGCTAGATAATTCGTCAAGGAGGTGACTTCTGGTACGTGTGTGATTTAATCTGGGTCTTGGAATGAGCCTCAGGGCCCCCTCAGGTTTATGGCTGAGAAAAGGAGTTTCATGGGGATTAATGTAGGTTTTGTGGGAAGTAAGGGGGTCAAATGGGAGGAGATCTGGGGCAAAGTGGCAGAGCATTGGATACTGGGTTTTATCAGTTTGGTAAATTGCAAACATCAAAAAATAAAATTTCATTGTTTTCACCATTTTCCCCCATATTAGAATTTGTACAAATTACACATATAATATATGTAGACATAAATATAAAACACTGTCACCTTGATTTATCATTTAAATATAGATACATCCAATGAATCAAGCCCTGAAAGGGACCTCTTATTTTCCTGCTGGGAGCTGAGTCTTTCATCCAATTTAAAGTCTTTTTATAGGTTAGCTGCTCTGGAAGGCAGTCTCCAGGATTGCTCATCCGCTCAGCAGCCCTGTTCACATGGTGCATCCATCACTCAACTTTCTCTGCATTTTGCTGAACACCACACAATGTAAAAAATCTTTGCTTTTGCCCATTGTTCCATTATCTTGGTCTCCCACAGCATCACTCTTGTTTCACCACAGCCCTGGTCAAGTTAGGAATAAAAGATATCCTTTACAGGAACATCTTTGCAAGAAAATTGAAAATTTTATCTTGAAGCCTCATTTAAAGAGATTAAATAAACTGTGAAATTTGTCACCTGCAGATGCTGCTGCTTCTGTATTCATACTGTTTGGCAAAAATTATCTTTAGAGATAATCCTTGATTTCAAGAGACCATGGGCTTGAATCAAGTACTCAAATCTGGAGCAACACTATTAGAAACTCCACAGCCCCAGCCCTGAGATATGAGCAGCAGGGCTGTCTGGAGTGGGAATAACTGGAATTTGCATCAGGGTGATGGTGATGTAATTTGGGACAGCTCGGATATCACATGAAAGACAAAGAAAAATAAGAGACAACAAACAAACATGCACAACCACAGACACAGACACAGGGATTAGCAGGGAGTTTCACCTCAGGAAATCATTGTGGCTCCCTGTTCCTGACAGTAACGTGCCTGCAAATGTCTCCCAGCAGCAATGCATCACCCCACGAGCAGCCACAGCACGCAGAGGCAACCAAAAGGGTGATGAGGAAGAGATTGCCAAATACTTTTGAAACAAGTCAGGGATTGGGCCTGTTGGGAGAAAAATTACGGAATCAAATAAACAGCTTTTGCCAAGAAAACCAACTCTGAGGGAGGAAGTTGTCTGTGCCAGTCCTGGCCACAGAGGAGAAGGCTGTTTCTCTGGGAAGGACAGTGAACTCATTAAATATTTACTTCTCCTCCTTGTCATCTTTCTTCTCCACTTAATGTCCCTGATAATGAAGTTGGTCTCAGACAGCAAATTTGGTTCACCTGGTCCTCAGACCAAAGCTCCCCTGTGAATGGTGTGTGGCTCACTGAACTGAATTTTAGCAGGAATACATGGCATGGGAGAATAGTTACTCCAGAGAAGCTCCATTTTCTTCTTCCCTTTACAGCAGAGCTCTGTCATCTGCCATTGGAAGAAAGACCCCTTTTATCTTTATTACAGACAAACAATTAGAGATAAAAAGAAAAAAACACACTCCCAGGAAAGGCTAATTCCATTCTCTGTTCTCTGTGAGCACATCTGCTCTGCTCACTGAAACAAGAGGAGGGTTGGTAGACCATGGCAAAGGATGCACCTTCAGATGCACGTGAAAAAGCCACAGGGTGTACATCCAGGAGAAATGAGAGCCTCCATGGATCAGTGCTGGGGAAAATCTCTGGAGGTTCATCTGCTGGTGCCCTGTATTGGTGAGCTGACTGGAGCCCACAGACTGGAGAGCCACTGTCACTTCTGGGGTCACTCAGCCTCGGACACTGTGCCAGCATTGCCACTGGAAATCTCCAGTCTGCGAGGAAATGAAGTCACAGCAGCCACTGGAATAACCTCAGGAAAGCTTTCCATGAGGCAGCAAGGACAGAAAACCATTACTGACAAGAGGTGAATGAGAAACACTGGGAAACTCTGTACCTCATTAGCAGGTGCCACAATGTGTGGATTAGGAGGATTAACGTGGTGGCTGGTGCCATGTGCTGCTCCAGGTGGGCTGAGGGAGGACTTGGCTCCACCGAGCACTCAGAGATTTAACAGGTTAATACTGGCAGGTTTATTTAATGCACTGACCTCAGTTCCTGTTGGCTGATGTTAATGTTGGCACAATGAGGCTGATGAAAACACTGTGCAGATGTCCTCTGGTGATCCAGTCCCTCCCCAACTCTTGCAGCTATCAGATAATAAACTCTTTTTCCAAGGTGGCTCCAGCTGGTGATTCACTGCAGATTCCTTGCACTGGTTCTCCACTTCCTTTTGGAATGTGTCTGGACTCCTTACCCAACTCCTTTCTTCTCCAGCACTCTTGTCATTGGCCAGTCACAATTTCTCTGGAATTTCTTGCTGCTTGCAGAGAGTGGAGCTGAGCTGGGAGCAGGGGGGAGGCTCCAGGACTGCCCTGGTGATCACATCTCACTGCTTTATTTTAAACTGCTACAAATACTTCAGCTGGCTGGAATTTTTTCTTCTTTTTTCTTCTTTTTTCTTCTTTTTTCTTCTTTTTTCTTCTTTTTTCTTCTTTTTTCTTCTTTTTTCTTCTTTTTTCTTCTTTTTTCTTCTTTTTTCTTCTTTTTTCTTCTTTTTTCTTCTTTTTTCTTCTTTTTTCTTCTTTTTTCTTCTTTTTTCTTCTTTTTCCCCCCTCTGTTTTCTTCTTTTCCTTCTTTGGGAGCTTTTTCTTCTAATTAAACTTGTCTTCTATACAGCTAATTCCCTGCTAATGTTTACTATATTGTTATATATTATAATAAAAACATATTAATAAAATCTGGAGTTATATGTATTATAATTATTTATGATTAATATAACTGTAATTTAGATAACTATTAACACTGAAACACAATGGCAAATTTAAGCCCCTGCCTTATTGAAGCCTCTGTTTAGAATATCCAGAGCAAATACCAGTTTTCCTATGGGAGTTTAATTAATACTTGTCCATCATTTTTCCTTCTTACACATCAGCTTTGCTATCTTACTCCTACTTTTCATGAAGTTCACGTTTCCTACAAGCATTGGTAATGAACAATAGGAAAATTAGGGGAGAATGTTGAAAAAACAGTGGCTCCTTTTAAGTACCTGTCATTCAATATTCAAGTGGAGGTATGGAAAATCAATCCATAGAGCAATTACTGACTGTAAGATCTTGGGAGCATGAGGAAAAATGTCAAACCTTTATTCTCTGAAGTCTGAAATGTCTCTTTATTCTCTGAAGAGTGGTGGCATCACATGGTGGGACCACTCTTCCAGTTCTCTTGGCAGCAACCTCTATCAACATGAAATCCAGGACAGATTTTGGCTGCTCTGCTTGACCCCAAATATACTCTTTTCCAGCTCAGGAATAAATGCTGAGATTCTGAAGCATTTCAGCTTTTTACCATTGCTCTGCAAAGGCCTGTATCAGTGGGGTGGGAAGCAGACTGTAAAAGGACATGCTGGAAGCAGTTTTATGCCTGGAAGGAGGAATAAGTGTTTCACAGCATTCAGGCAGCTCCTCAGCCTGGGTGTGTTGTCAGCTCAGTGCCCAAATTCCAGGCTTTTCTCTGTATTTTCCTTTCCATGGGAGGGAAATTTGTATGTCTGGGCCAGATTAAGGTCACTGAGTGGTGTAATCAGATTCTGGGGCAGAATAACCAAGGTCCAAGTCCACGGGACATCCAGAGTTGTATCCCCACAGCTCAGCTGAATCGTCACCTGGTAGCAGCAGCCCTGCTTGCCTGTGGGGGACAAAGCCCTTGATGTGATCTGCAGAAGGCAGGCTGCTCCTGTGGTGCTGACTTTTCTCTGATTTTCAGCTGCTGGAGCATATTAAACAAGCCTTTTCCCAGTGCTACTCTGCTTTAGTTGCCATAGGGATGCCTTGTGCCTGCGACTGGCGGGGATCTCAAGGCCATCTCTCTGGTGATGTGATGTCTGCTGTCAGGGAGTGAAAGCCCTGACTCATTTGCATTTCACAGCTACACTGATGTTTATTGCCAGCATCGGAGCAGAAGAAAAGAATGATTTGTTTTACTTAATTTATTTTTCTTTTTCTATCAGGCCCGTTACAATTCTATTTTATATTCCCTTTTAATAGAAGTCGACATGGATCAAGCCTAGACACTCATCATCTGAGGCAAGAAATGCAGTGGTGACCTTCTCTGCAATCTAAAGATATCACACAGATTTCTGGGAAACATAAAGCCCAAGGATTGATCTGTGCATGGAGGGAATCAGAACTGATCTGTGCATAGTGGGTGGCAGTGGTCAACTGTGTGCTTCAAAAGGCATCCTCAGCATTAGCCATTTATCTGCAGGGGGAAAGCAGCCTTCCTCCCACTGTGTCGTGTCAATCTGCAAAAGGACATGGTGACAGCATTGCTCCTTAACTAAAAATATTTTGGGCGTGAGATGTGATAAATATGAACCTCTAAGGAGAGAAATAAAGCGAATATTTTAATAATCATCCAAGCTAAGTATGAGTTGTGATTCAGCAAATAGTTCTGGAGAGTTTGTCCTTATTTTTTAAAAATAAATATCTAGATAGAAATAGAAATTAAATCTGTAACACTTTTCCTTGTCACAACTGACCATGCTGCACCTGGCACTACAAGAGCCAGGGACTTATACTGTCTTCATCTGCAATAAGGTGAGAAATGGGGAATTGTTTTAGCAGCGTTGAGGAAGGGAATTCATTTCCCCTTGATGCCTCCTCCCCAAAAGTTAAGGTGAATTTTCTTCTGCAGGACCACTGCACACAGGAAGGGCAGGGACCAGGGACCAAATTGTGAGGGTGAAAAAGAAAAATCAGGGGAAAAAATCCAAGGACAACGGACACATGCCTGTATGCCCTGTGGCATCCCTCTGACACTGATTTTGTAGTGATTGTGACTCTGAATGTAGAGAGTAATGAATCTTAATAATGCCTTGTCCATGGGCAGCTGAATGAGTTTTGTAGTTGAGTGGTTTTAGCTGAGCTTTTCCTGGAGGAACAGAAGTGCAAATTGACCTATACATTCATTAGGGGTTTGTCTTCCACGTGAGCCTCTGAGATGATGGAGAGGACAAAGTGTAACTGGAAGAATGGACATTATTAGTGACCTCTGAAAGCACCTTTCAAACAGCTTTCAGATTAAGTCTCCAAGTTAGCTTGGCAGAAGATAGGGCTGCCTTCCATTCCTTGTCTGTGTGAGTGGATTTAAGACAGACTATGCCCAAACTACAGGCCACTAGTGCTTTCCAGCTATGGGTTACATCCAAGCAGCTTTCTACTCTCTTCCTCTGTGTTCAGATCTCCATGGAAAGGAAAGGCAGGAAAGCTTCCCCATGCAGGCTTCCAGCTGAACAAGACCCCAGGAGAAATCTTTAAAGAGTATTTCACACACAGTCTACACATTACCAGAATGAGCACCACCCCATCCCTCTGGTGAAAACAGAGGTCATCATCTCTCTGTCACTCCCTGCTGGTCCTAATCATTGCCTTCTCCCCTTGGATCCTTCCACGGCTTTCCTGCTCCATTGTTATCTCTGCTTTTTCCTCTTCCCCATTTAATTTCCCTTCCTGCTCCACCCTGCTCCTTCCCTTGCTTCCCTCACTTCCCTCAGTCTTTACTCCTCACATGGGTGAAAAATCCTAATGGGATAGGCAGGATGCTGCCAGGAGGAACTGGCAGAGGATAAGTGGATGTACAGACAACTTCAGACTGTCACAGTGCTGCCTGTCAGCAAGTGGCAGGGAAACAGGGGCTGCATCGCATGGCAGAGTAGGAAAAGGATGCTGTACCCAGAATCCCAGCCAAGGCTGCCAAGGCTGAACTGAAAAACACCCACGCTGTCAAAGGGGTCCCACTGAATGATTCAGAAAGGCAAAACGCTTTTCAGGCTTGACAAATAAAACTGCAGAGCGACATCCGTGAGAAGTAATGAGGCTGAGCGCAGTGTTTGGAGCTTCCCGAGGCTCTGCTCGCCCTGCTCCCGTGCGTGCCACCTCCCCGAAAGCGGCGAGGCCCGTGAGAAGCAGGAGACACAGGGCAGAATAAACATTTGTAGAGCGAGTGACTCACACAGAAACAAAACCGTTCTCGCAATTAAAGCCCAGGAAAGCATCCTAAATTGCTTTGATTTAAGTATCTCAGGATACCCGGAGCACGCTCAGTAACTGATCCGCGGCTGCTGACCGCAGGCACCGGGCTGCTCTGTGCATCCAGCCCGCTCAGTGCTCGAATAGAGAACTTGGGAAAAGCATCA
This sequence comes from Promerops cafer, assembly GCA_013398275.1. Classification (NCBI taxonomy): domain Eukaryota; kingdom Metazoa; phylum Chordata; class Aves; order Passeriformes; family Nectariniidae; genus Promerops; species Promerops cafer. The sequence continues at coordinate 2,967,265 of VZSE01000213.1, forward strand.
CAGCTTCCCATTGAGAGACTTCACATCTCGCTGAGAGGCCCATTTACATTTTTATCCCCACTGACTGTTGACGTATTTGCTCTAATAGCGTTCGCAGACGAACCTGGGAAGCTCGGGGGCGCAGAGTGCTCCTGATTTCATGTGGATTGCTGGCGCTTTGAGCAGACATTTACCAGCAGCTGGGAGCTCGGAGATACAGCATCTATTCTTTCCTTTCACATTTGCCTACAGAGCTGTAAATGTCAAAGCCTTTCAAGTGCCCCTCAAACAAAACGAGTTAGTAAATCAGCAAATGTGGCACCGCACACACTCATGTGGTGCATGTTAAGCTACTGTACTTCATTCACTTCTTTATCCGATGGCTCCGTGAGAAACAGAGCTCGCCGAGGCGCCGAGATGCCTTAGTCATTTTGTTTGTTTTTTCACATGGCTACTGTTCTTGTTTTGTTTTTTTCCCAAAAGCTGCGTCAGATGTGCTTAGCATTCAACTCAACTCGATACATTGGATGAAAAGGCCATTTTCTCTTCACTGATGAAATATAATTGAACCCACTTATAATGAACTCGCATACCAAATAATGAAACTCCATTTGTGTGACCGGGGCTCTTTTCCGAACCCCACAATTCCCAGTCCCCTAAGGGAATGTTTTATGTGATTTTCCACCAGTTTCACTGAGATCACAATTTGGCACATCGGCTTTTTGCTTTGTTCTTTATTGTCTCTATACCAGAGAGAAGCAAGTTTGTAAAAAGAAAAGACAAAGAGTAGGAGCAGTTTAATTAGCAATCAGCGTTGTTTGAAAACCATCTCTTTAGCACACAGTTTTTCCCAGTCCTGTGTTTTAGCATTCCACTTCACTGCAACTCGTGGTTTCCTGGGTGTCTTCTTCACCTTCAACCAGTTTTAAGCTGTCTCCTGCAAATTCTGCAGGAAGCTGCCAGTTTTGGCACAGCCCTGCAATCTATTCCCTTGAAAGCCGTAAGGGCCTTGTTAAGGAGCAGAGCAGCACAAGGCAAACACTTGTATTGTGTCTCTGGGGCTCCCGCAGAGATAAAACTCTCCCTTTGGTTCAAATATGGGAAGATGTCCCCAACCTCCTTTACGTGCAAACATCGTGGATAAGGAGGGTACTTAGCCAAAAAGTCTCTGTCTGACCTCATGAGTGTATCTGGAGAATGTCAGAGCTGCTGGCTGAAGATAAGGAAGAAGGCTCAGCCCAGACGGGCAAGATGTGGAAGGAAGGGTGGGCTACACTGTCTACACATGCTGGATTTTAGGAAAAATAAATTTATTGTGCACTTATTGAAATCTGACTGCCTAAAGCCAGGCATTTCTTTTCCTCTGAGCTCTGCCTCTGGGGAACTGGTATGTGAGGAAATCAAACCAACTGAAACAGTCTCAGGTTTTAAAAGGAGTGATGTGTTTTTTCTAAGGTGACATTAACCTGGAAAATTTGGGAACTTGTTAAAAAAATCACTAAGTTTGACCACACTGCTACTGTCTGTTGCCAGCTGAGCATTTCCATCAACAGAGTGGCTGATAATCTCAGGCAGTCTGGGAGGAAGCTGCCACCAGAGCCCAGTGGCACAGCAGTGGTACAGCAGAGCCATGGGACTTTATCGTGGCATCATTTTGGGAGAGGTCCTGATACGTGGCTGTTGTCTGCCTTTGGCCTCACAGAGGAATAAATCAGTTTGGCTTCATGCATGGTGCTTAAAATCATCATCATCATCAGGTTTATTGGTCAGGACCTCATGTGAACATGATGCCCTGAGCAGCCTCACCTGGGACCTCAGCCTTACCTGGCCTTGAGCCCTACTTAAGCTCAGCCCAGGGCCCCTTCCTGTGTCTGAGCTGTGCTGCAGTTTGGGTCCTGTCTGTGGTTCTTGGGCTGTTGCTGTAAGTAGTTCTGAGGAAGGATTTAGCTTTTTTGAGCTAGTTGTGAGCCAAAAATAGTAGATAATGAATTCTGGATTATATGGCACTTTATTCCTGCTCTGAGAGGGTCATTCTGGCATAGGCAGGGTCTCTGAACACATTTCTGTGGCTGTCACCCTGCTTTCACTGACAAGTGATGTTTCTAACTATCCAACTGGGTTGTTTGGGGGTTTTTTTGGCTATAAAATTTACTGTTAGGAATTTACTGTTACAATGCTTTTGTAGACATGGACTTTAAATCCTGGAGTGAACAAATAATTCTAGTTCATGGGAAAGTCCTCATCTTCCCAACTGAAGCACACATCTCTATGAGTGATTCTTAGCTGTGGGTCTGGCTGGTGAGAAACCACATCTGTGAGGCTCAAGAAGTGGCTGTACCTCTGCTAAAGCACCATGCAGGCTGAGGAGAGCTATTGTGAGGGTATGTGTGCCAGCCTGAGAGTGGAATGGGAGACAGGGAGAGGATGGGGAAGTGTCTGGAAATCCTCCTCTTTCCTGCCTTTAGTCTGGGAAAGTGGATGGTTGCTGGATGCTGTTTTTCCAACACCTGGGACTAGCAGGGTGGCACCACTAGACAAGACTCATCTGATTTGTTTTTCTTGGGCTCCTTGGCCTTTCTGATGTCTCGTTTTTGTTGGTTCTGTGTCTAGCTGACCCCTCATTGTGCTGAGTTTCAGATCATGTTGAGGCAGGTCACACCCTTATTTATCACCCTCATCTTCCTTTGGAAACTGCGGAGAGGCTGAACTAGGTGAGTTAATACCCAGGTGAATTTGCTCTGCTAAGTGAATTATTACTAATATCCACAGAGGGAACTTCTTGGAGGTGCTGATACAAATGGTGTACAAAGCAGAGATGAAGACAGAGGCAATGCCTAGCACAGAGCTATTTACCTGGGAGCAATAATCTAGCAAGGTCTGTGCCTGGGGGCTTCCTGGTTTCAGTTTCTTACTACAGCTAAATAGGGTTTCTGTGCGAATCCTGATGGCAGCTGGTCTGGCTTTGGTAAAGACTGGCCTTTTTAAAATCAGTGCTGAGAAGGATATCAGCTGCTACTGCAATCAGCAAAGAATTTAAATGTGAGAGTGAATAAATACTGCTCTTTTCTTAAAATGAATTAACTGGTATACTGCAGGATGGCTCCTGAAGCCCCTGGGCTGCAGACAGCCTCCCCTGGTGATGTGCAAACCCCTCTCTCTTCAACAGGAGCTGGAGTGGCAACTCTCACTTGAGTTTCAAAGAAAATTGCAGGCACTTCAAACTGGGAGCTGAGTGAGGATGGAGCCTGTTGGTTGTTGCTGTGATGAAACTAATCCAGTCCGAAGGAGGATAAAGGGTTGCTTAGCAATACTTCAGCAGTGACTAACAATGCTTTACGAGGCTTTTACTGTTGACTAAGTCTTTAATAGTGGCTCAGTGGGTTTTTTTAGTGGAATGTCTTTACTATTTTTGTAATGGTCTCTCCTCTTGAGAAACTGTCAAACTCATCACGTATAATGAACAGACAGCAGTCAGCAAGCATTTGATTGCTGCTCATGTGTTGATTTTTGGCCTGGCCTCATTAAGATTCCTTATCTCTACCTTCTCTTTCCCTGGGAGTTCTTAAATTAGCTACAGAGATTAGATTATTTAAGTGCTTTTCATATAAATGCCTCCTAGTCTGTTTGTTTTTCCTATGACACCCCTGTGTCCATGTGGAAGCTCATTCTGGGTCTTAAAGGAGAGAAGTAAGATTGTCTGAACTAGTCCAGAGTCACATCTTGTAGAAAACTTTATCTTGGTGTTCTGTAAAGCTCTTCAGCAGGGCAAGATGTACATTGCTCCACTCAATATTCCTTGGCTATTAAGAAAAGTTGCCTTCTTGATGGCAAGAGGCTGCTGCGTACCATGCAGTATATTAAAAGAATTCCCATTAAAAGGTGTACTGAGGGCCAAGGGTTCTGCTCATGGTTTTGGGGTTCAGTTACAAGCACACACACCAGATAAATGCCTCTTCCTCTTTCCTGCTGAGGTATTTGAGTCGTGGCTGTCACTGTAGAAAATCTGTAGAAGCGTTTTGAGGAAAGGAAAACGCATTAAGGCTGAGGACTGCATCTGGATTCTTTAAGCATTCCCCATGGCCACATCCATGCTTTGGAGTTGATGTTATCAGGGGAAGCAGCTAACAACACAGTAATCCCCAGCAAAACACAGCTCACTTTTTAGCTGTGCTCAGAGACTACTGTGCAAGCAAGTGCTGCTGTGGGGCTCCACTGTGCCACGTGATGAGCCCACCAGCATGAGAGGCAGAGCTCTTTGCTGCAGCTGGGAGCAGGGATCCCCCTCAATCAGTGCTGTGGGCAGTGGAGGGCTTGGGGCAGCATGATGGGTTTCCAAATATTGGTAGCCAGTGTTGATCCAACAGCCAAATAGGAGTTTTCTCCTCGGGAGCTCTGCAGAGAGCAGCATGGGGCAGGGCTGCCAGGGCTTCAGCAAACCCACCAGGTGGGTTACAACAGCCCTACAGAGGATGTGAAAGTCTGAATAACTGTGTCTCTGCAGCCTTGTGAACATTCCACTGTTATAATATTGGGTGCTGTGAGATGGGGTGAGTCTCTGGTCTTGTGAACACAAGTACAATTTCCAGGACTCTGGAGGATGCTGTCCCTCAGTCCTTTGGCTCCAATCTGTGCAAACTGGGAATGAAGAAGAGAGAAACTCAGCACATTAATGGAAGCTCCTGGTGCTTGCTGTGTGCTGAGATTCACTTTTTTAATTATCACATGAATTTATGTATCTGTCACTATTCAGCTGGGAAGCTGAATTTCTTTCAGCACTACTGGTTCCATTAACTTCTTAAACTTCAGCACACTTAGGAAAAGTGGAATTGAATGCCTAGGAGCTGAAGTGGAGCCTGCAGCACAGTCACCTTGGTTTTGAGGTGTGAGGCACAGCCTGGTGTGGTTTTGTGGGCACCCCAGGTGAGGTCTTCCCCTCTGATGTGGTGACTGTGCTCAGCTGCAGAAATGATGCTCCTGGTGTCCCCAGAGGAGCCAGCTGCCCTGTCACCCTTCTGTCATCGTGCTGAGTCACCCAGGGAAGGTTTGGTGGTTAAACACTGTGGAGCACAAAGTCACCTCTGCTCTTTGAAGTTTCTAGAGGCAAGATGAAGAAATCACTCTCCTTTTGAATTTTCTCTGAAGTCCATAGTGTTGGTGTATCCTCAACAGCCTGGCATGGAAAGGGAGAATGGGAATGGACTTTGAAGTAATAATTCATGTTTTAGTTGTTCCCAGCCCTAATATGGATATTACCCCAAAATCCAAAGCTTTCAAATGTGTCAGAAATCACTTGAAATCTGAATATTGACCGCTAAACCCATGAGTTAACCACAGAAGTGCCCTGGATAAATGTCATCTTTGATCCTTTAACAATATTGTCAGAGCCTCGAACACAGCAAAGAGTTAGTGGTGACATTTCTAGTGAGCTGCTGGTATCTGAGTCTCCCCAAGAGTCCTTCAGGCTTTTTAAAATTGGGAAGACATCTTCCAGGTTAGATTTAAACATGAGAATCACTTTACCACTAACCTCATACCACTGTTATTTAATGATGTGTGCCCTGTGTATCAACACAGACATTTCACTTGTATTTTATTGCTGGTATTTTTATACAGTATTTGTCTAGCTATCTGTGGGAATCCTTCAGCACAGAGCTATTCCTGCATGTCTGTTTTTAGACAGTCTCATGAAATCAGTGTTTTGGTGCTTTCTTGGTATGTGTAGTCTTATAAAATCCAGCCTATTCATCTTTTCTGCTCACTTTTTCCAAGCCTGTCTTTCTCAATGGCCTGTGGTGAGTACAAATGTCTGACACTGGAGGTTTATCTGAGGCTTTTCTAATACCCTGCTGTAGCTGACTGCAGTCATTCCACAATATTTATTACCTGAATGTAAGGCTTAGCAGCTGTGAGAGGAAGGGAAAGCCACACAATAACAACAATATGTGTGAGACTTAGCACATTCCCACCAAGTGCAGACTTCCACTTTGGAAGAAGGATGATGATTCCTAATAAAAGCAAATTTGGGATAGGTTTCCTAGCATGAGCCTCCTGTGATAATCTGGCAAGCCTGACTTGGCAGTGCTCAGTAACAGGGGTGTGTGCAGGCATGTCAAGTTCAAACTCCTTTTGGGTTCTGGGGCTTGTTTTTCTGTTTTCTGTGCCCTCCCTAGAAGTGGAAAGAGAAGAGAAATGTCTGCACCTAGCACAGGGTAACAAAAACATCAATAACCTTTGGGGTTTTCCCTGGGTGGGGTAACCAAACTGTTGGAAGCTGCCTGAGGTTTAACTAAGGGTGCCAGGCTTGCCTTATGCTCTTTATTGACCCTCACACGAAAGGGTTGAGAGGCTAATTTTTAAATTAGAAAGGGCTTTTCTCTGAAGTATTTTTAGGAAAAGCAAGAAAAGGTGCACAATCTTTCCAAGAGAAGCAGGTTAGGTGAGGGAAGAAGAGACAGGAATTCCCTCAGAATCAAGCATTCCTTTTTTTATGGGGATCTCCTAAGCACAGAGAGGAACACACTTCAGAGCAGAGGACTAGATGCACAGGGAGGAATTTTAATCCCCCAAAGGTAGGAAAGCGTCCTTGAGATCTGTATTATTTGTCTAGGTTTGTCTATTCCAAGTCCTGGCCAAGCTGTGCTTGTTTTGGAGCTGGCCCACTGGCTGTGCACATCACACACCTCTGCCCTGTGGCTCAGAGCATGGGCAGGCCAGGAGCCCTCCACAGGCACAGGGCTAAAGAGTTGGGATGGTTTAGTGAGCTGAATCATCGTGCCCAGGGGTCAGACAGGCAAGGTGAAAGCAAAGTGGTAGGAATAGCTGACTTGGACCAACACAAGCTGTGTGGGTGACACTGAGATGTTAAAGTGACTCAGGTACACCATGACACCCTTAGGGACGAGTGCTGGGGTGAGAACAGAGGGCAAGGCTCAGGCACCAAAAATGCAGTTTCTGATTCAGAGCAAGAGTCAGTGTGGGTCTCAGTTGCTGAGAAGAAAATAACTCTACTGTGGCTGAAACAAGGACAATATCCTTCTGCCCCTGGCTCAGCGTTTGGGGCTTTGGGCTTTCTGTAAAGTAAATTTCTTCTGCTGTATATGGACACTCCAGCAACTTGGTGTGGGTGGGAATTTGCCCTGGGAAGCAGACACCTATCAGCCAGGCATCACCTGTGCTGGCATCAGGGTCTGAGCTTCCATAATTGGGCCAGTCATCAGCTCAGGGAAGGCAAGAGAAGACTTCAGCAGGATTGAGCTAAATCTCCTAACTGGCAACTTTCAGGAAATAGAAACTGTTAAGCCAGCTTTGCCATCAGAGTTTTTGTGGAGTAGGTGTGTGTCCTTCTCCTCAAAGGCTACTGACACAGCAGAGAAGTTACTGTAACAGTTTTTAGAAGATATATGTAGTAATGCCAGTGCTTTGAAATTATTTTTGAGTGTGTACGTGTACCTTGTTTCAAAGGAACTTTATAAGAATTGGCTCATCGGATTCTTATTCATCAGCTATTGCCTTCAAAGACAGGGCTTCTTTTTTTAAGACAATATGGCCATTAACTAATGCCTTTACTTTTCTTTGATCTTTGCCAGCAATTTTTTTTTCTTGAATTCCTTCTGTAGTCTTTCCCCCATGTACAGTTTGTGGCACACACACTTATTTGTTCTTCGATTGGTGCCCAATTAATTATCAGAGGCAGTTATAAAAATTTCCATCCAATATTATTAAAAGGCAATTTTTTTTTAAGAGCTGTAAAATCAGCCACACACTGTTTCCTTTCATGTGGTTTGACTTTAACCTACACTGCCCTGAAGGTAAGAGATGAGGAGATGAACTGCTCCCAAGTTCTGACGGGCATTTGCAGTAAAGCTGGATGTTAGCACAAAGCAGGAAGCACTTTATCAATAATAAATCAGGTGTCCCAAGGAGGAAAAGGTTGACAGGGGCTTCAGTGGTGTTTCATGTCCTTACCAGTACCTGCAGAGTAGGATTAATGTCTGGTGTGATGTTTTCTGAGGTGAGTCAAGTGTAAAAGCTTGAAGCTGGGTGGAAGCATCAGGGTGTGCTCAGCAGCCAGGTGGGGGTTGGTGGTGGAACACCCACACATCCCCCCAGCACAACCATAGCCAGGGGTGGGGAATGTGACCTCCTCCAACCTCCCTGCACACAAGGAAACACAATTGCACTTCACACACTTGAAAATATGTCCAAGGTTTCCAAATCTTCGGTAAAATACCTTGTTTGCTGATGACAGCTTTCTTAGTGCTTTTCCTGTGTAAGGATTATTTGGCTTTGTTTATTTACATGCTGTATTATTAGAATTAAACCTCTGCATCTGTGTGAGGATCAAGTAGTCTCAGGTCACTCCTCTGCACTGGACATGTGTCATGGCAATTGGATCCAGCCCTTCCCAAACCTCCACACTTGTCACCCTTTCTGCTCTGCTGTTTGCATTCACACAGGGGCTGGGATATTTCAGAAGCCTCTTCCATTTCTCTTGCTCTGCCCAGAGCAGGAGCTGCCAGCACTTCATTTTTACTGTCCTGCTACCAACACAGGTGACCATGGTTGGTGGGGTATTCATGAAAACACCACCCAGAGACACCCGAGCATCCTGTGGAAAGCTGGGGTGCTGATGCTAATGATTTCCTCCTGACATGATAAACAGGATTTTATTGTCTAGAATTACACACTTAGTGCTGAAGGTATTTTTTAAACAAGCAAAATTACCTGTGTCTCAGTGCTGTAGCACTATTTAGATCCTGATTTGTCCTACTAAGGAGGCATCAGGATTTGAAGAGCAGGAAAAGGGTGGCAGACTGGTCATGTCACCTGCAGCTGCTGTAGCAGTGTTACGTGGCATCTTCATTAGAGCCCTGGTGGCATTAATTACCCAGAAACCCCATTTGTGGGCAATGACAGCTCAATCAGGGAGCATGCTGAAGCGAGATCGAAATTATAACACTTGCAGAGAAAATGGCTTCTGTAAGCTTGGTGCCCCCAGGAGCAGAAGTGCTGACTGGAAACCCCAGAGCCTGCAGAGGTGATGGGGCAGGAGTGTGCTGATTACCTGCCATAAAGCCCTCGACTCAGCTGTGCACACCATCACCTGCTGTAATTTTGCCTGACTAATGATTATAGGTTTAGGCTTTAATTCTGCCATCTGCTCTGTGTGCAGATGGACACCTGCCCTGGCTGCTGCTAGAGGAGGACCCACACTCAGGGATGATTTTTGTTTCCTGAAATGCCTCACAATTTCTGCCTTTCTGTTTTGGTAGAAGTGTCTCTCAGCAGATCTAAGATTTATCCAGTGACTATGACAGCTCAAGACTGTGGTTAACCAAGACCACTGAAAACAGCATTGCTGTTTCCAAAATCCAAGTAATGTTAATGTTTCCATAAACACCACACAGCATTTCCATGCAGTTTAGGAACTGCATTTGAATTATGGAGAGTGAAATTGTAACACAGGCTTACGTAGGTCATTAGCTATCAGGGCTTCCAGACTTCCCTTGTCTGGACGAGATAGTATCTTGGCTTGAGCTGTGGTTATTGTCCCTCTGGGCAAAAAGACCTTGGGAGGTGAGGTTGGCTGAAGCTGCAGGGAACTTTCCTTTGCATTTCTCGTTAGGAGCTGGTGGATGGAAAATGTGAGTAGTGGGATAAAGGAGTCCAGGGTGATGCTGACCCTGAGCCGCAGGCTGAAGAGTCAGGGAGTGCAGATTTGGGGAAAGGACAGTGATGTTTGTGTGGGAGACAGAATGAATGAAGGTGATGGGCTGTTCCACAGAAAATGAGTCAGAGCTGGGAGGAACCCACGATCAGGAATGATGTCTGGAGCTGCAGGAGTCAGGGACACAAGTCTGTGATCTCATGCCTGGAAGATGGTGCTCAAATCTGGTGGTGTAGAAGCATCAAACTGTGAGGCAGTGAGCTGGGACTTGAGTGCAAGTGCCAGCCTTACACCCAGAGATAAAGGTTTTCTTCCTGAAAGTAATGCAACAACCCAGATCTTTCTACTTTGCTGCTGTAAGTTAAGGTGTTTTCTGGTGTATAAAAAAGCCTGTGTCTGAGCAGGCAATGGAAAGACTATAGCTTCATTGCTTCAGGTGATGTATTCCCACATGAAACCCACAGTTTTATAGCACAGTTGTGTTTTAGATCCCATCCAACTTGGAAGGAATCCTGATTATCACTAGATGAGTTACAGGACTCCTGTCAGACTGAGCTCAGCAGCATCACCTCTGTGTCTGCTATAGGTCTGTGCTGAAGAGCTTTGTGGATTCAGGGCCTTTACACCTTTATTTTTAGGCCAAGCATCTCATTTTAGGCGTTTTACCACTTAGGTGTATTTAAGTGTCTTACCCTTACCTTCCACTTTTACCTTTGCAAATCTGCATGATATAAGTTTGATAATGCAGTAAAATGGATACCACCTATAGTCAAATTTAACTGCATTGAAATCAAATAGCAAAATAAACTTTTCTGCTGAGAACCCTTTGTATCAGGGTGAGATAAGACTGTGTGCAGCATCTTACCTCCAGGTGGTGGGAGTGGATTAACCCATCCATTTTTGCACTGAATTCAACTGGAAGAACCTGTAGGATCTAGAGAGGCCTTGCTGTGGAGGACATGCTCTGTCTCTAGGGTCTGTGTCAGCCACAATCACTTAGATTTGGAAATGTTCTCCTTGTCAAGGGCAGGATATTTCAATTTCTGCTCTGTCCAGAGCTGCCTGCAGTCAGTGCTGCCCTGTGCAGGTGTCAATACTGACATTAGGCTGTGAGGTTTCCTTGCTGTATCTTCCTGATGAAACCATTCAATTAACAGCTTCCTCTGAGGGACCTAGAGGTTAACAGGATATTAATTCATAGAACAAATTTTCTTAATGTCAGCACAGAGCCTTTGTTGTCCCTGTTAGTCACAGTGCCAAAACAGAAAGGTGTTTCTGCTCACAGGGGATCCCATCCCCAAACTGGTGTAACTGGTCAACACCCTTCCACTGATTCCTGTGGCTTTTGGGGTCAGCCTTGGAGCATGGAACAGTTTGACCCTCCTGACTAATGCAGAAATCCTGTTTGGAAAAGCTCTGTGCAGAGCTGATTCCATGCTGGGTGTTTTTTCCTTGTGTTTATGGTTATTGAGCATTTTAATACTGGTAATTATTAAATAGGGTCACCTGGAAAGGCACAAGCACTCCAGCTCCTGCCAACAAACCACTTAAGCACCTGCTTAGAGATAAGCACACACATTAAGGTAAATGAAGTTGCTTCTGGGCTCGGTGTTGAGCAGATGTTTACAGTTTCTGGAATAGGTAAAGCTTGCTTGAAATCATCATCTTTTACCCTTAATGAATGGAAATTAGTTTCTAGTATGAGAGTTAATTTTCATTAACAAAATATAAAACTGCCCCCGTGCTGAAAAACTAGATGGAATAAGGTAAAAATTAGGTTAAAGCTTCTCCATGCAGATCCTTAGAGCAATGCCATTCATTAGGAAGGAATGATGTGTGTGTAGGGAGAAGTTAGTGCATGTGCACTTCAAAACACCTTGTTGGAGCTTAAAATATCCAGGTTTAAAGTTACAGACCTGCTTTGGGTGTTGCAAAGCAATGTATGGAGAGACAATATCTCTCTCTGAAGCATACCTGACCTCATTCTGCTGGGAATACTGCAGGAGCGTGCAAAAGCTGAGCTGGAGAGAGCTCCTGATGTGGATGTCCTGAAGAGAAAGATAAATGGCAAGAAACACTCTGAATGCCACTTCTCCCTTGGAACACCACTGCTGTGCTGAAGTGTGTCAGCATCAAAACAGAGGAAAGATTTTTCCAGAGAAATCCAGCACAACTGAGCATTCCCACTGCCCTCCATGGGAAGTGGTATAAGCCTGGCCCTTCTCTTGGTGACTGTTTGATGGTTTCACAGGGTAGAGTGTCCCCAGCTGAGGCATGGGCAGTGTGTGCTGGCATGTCCCCCACGAGCAAAACTGAAGGAAAAAAAAAGTGGGAAAACAAATTATCATCAGATCTTTAGTGGGAATTATTTTGAACATTAAAGATGGATAAGCTGTCTTTTTGGGAGGAAGGCAGAGAAGGGAAGGGGGTGAGTTGAGCAGCACTTGTGCCACAGGGATCTGCAGCATCAGGCTCTAAACCAACTCGTTAAAATCTTGATTTGAGCTGTGCCCACAGTGATGGTGGAAAGGCCCTGTCCTGCTCCCACATGCAGATGAGGATTTTCAGGAGTAGAGCTGAAGCATTTGGCAAGTGAGTGCATGAAGCTGAAGGTTACCTGTAGGCAGCTGTTGCTCAGGCTGGGGGTGTTTCTATGGCTATTTAATTGCATGTTGCTCAGTACTAAATGAGTGAGACTTACATGAACAACCACAGCAACACAAGTGCTGCTGCCTCTGAGATAAAGGATCTTATTTGAGAAACAAATGCTTAACTAATAATACCCCAGGTCCTGTGCACTTTTAAAAGTCTGTACTTATCTCTGATAGGAAAGAAATGGTCTAGTTCTTAAAAATAAACCCAAAAGCATTTGAAGGATGTTTTTTTCCCCCCTCCATTTTTCTATTCTTTTCCCAGGTTGCAAAAATAACATCCAATAATGAAATGAAAACAAGCTGAATAGTTACATTCAGTGGAGGAGGGAAGAGGTAGTCACAGACAGCTGGAGCATGTCTGGGCCAGTGTCTCGGTTCCTTTCTTTCTGCTCCTTCAGTGCCCCTCCAAGAATGCAGACAATGCTGGCCACGACTGCTTCATATTGGATTTCCACACTTAAATCTGTGCTTGTTGAATAAAACCCCATTGTCAGGCTGGCACACATCCATGCTGCTCCTTGTGTCCCACTCCAGTGCCTGCTGTCCGGGCAAGGGTCCTGCTCAAATGCCTCCAGTGAGGATCAGGTATGCAAAGAGCACTTTGCTGGTTTTGTGCTGCTTGTGGCATTGCAGCAAAAGCCTTTGGTCTCCTCTTGCAGCCACATCCATGGACTGGCCTCATAAATCTTGGTCTGAGGGCAGACAGAGTGCTGCAGGGAAGGGATGAGGGTTTGGAGCTGCCTCAGGAGTGGTGGATCAATGGGCACTCAGCTGGAGTCAGTCTCTGGGAAAGGTGCTGGCAGAAAACACTGGGGTAGGCAGGGCCTGATGCTGCAAAGGGCTGGTCCCCTGCCCTGCTCAGGGAGAGGGGCAGATGGGGATGCTTTGGGTCTTGGAGAGGTCCTAGGCTGCTCTGCTGGGACAGGACCATCGGGCCCAGAGCTTTACTCAGTGTAGGCAGGAGAAATGTTGTGTGTTGGGAGCAGAGCAGGGACTGAGTAACAAAGGATCCCTTCACATCCCCTGTAAAATACCAAGGAGGGCATGAAAATTATGGATCTGATTAATAAGCTTAGGGGATTATGAAATGCAACAGCTGTCCAGTCCTTTAGGCTGCAGACCCTTCTGGCCTTCCTCCCCCACCAGCTGGTTCTGTGGTCCAGTGCCTGCCTCTGCACCCCTTGTGCAGTGTGACTTGTCAGCACCATCACTGTGCCAGGGGTGCCACTGGCACAGAGCTCTGCCCAAAGCACTTTGCAGCCCACTGCAGCACGGGAGGAGGGAAAGGGGAGAGGATGTGCCTGTGGTACCACGGGGTGTGATGCTGGAGCAGGAGAAAGCACTGGCAGTGTTTTGATTCTTCCGGTGCCCCAGAGGAGTCCACTGCTGGGCTGTTGTCATGGAAACAGCATTATTTTTGGGGTTTTCCAGACTGGCTCCAAACAAAGGTTAAAGGGAAGAAAAACCCCAAGGGGGGACAGGCAGAGAAGGTGAGATTTCCCTGAGCACAGCAAAACTTGTGATTATCTGAACCAACAGCAAGCCCTCCAAGGTAAATGGGCTGGAGGAATGACAGGGCTGGAAATCAAGGCTGTGCCTCATCCTCCTGCACTGCCAGGGTGCTCCTGCCTAAGGCTCTGCCTGGAGCAGAGGTAGCACATGCTGCATGGTGGTCATTGTTCACACCTCTCCTGCTGCTGCTGTCTGTGTTGCTGTGCTTATCTCAGAGCTAGGTCTGTGCAGCTTTTGATGGCTCTGGGTGTTACTGGCAGAGCAATGCTGACAGCCACAAGGAAGAGCAGAAAGGCAAATCTTCAGGTTCTGCTTTCTGTAATGTCAAAAACCAACTGTATAATTTCCATAAAGTTTTGCCAAGCCTTTAAATTCAGAGGCCCAGGCTATGCATGCAAAAGGTGTAATGGGGCTGAAGGGCCAAATTAAAGGTTCATAAGATGATCTAATGGAATGAACCACAGGGCTTCGTGGCTGAAGGTGAGTGCATTCAGGACCTGTCCTTGCCCAGCCATGCCACTCTCCTGGCAATCCACCTTCCCAACCATGACTGAGTCTTGTCTTTAAATGTGCAAATTGGAGCAGCTTCACAAAAGTCCTGACAAGCCCCAAAGCTGCACAGAACACAGCCAAACTCAAACGTGGGTCCAGTGTTTGCAGAGTGAGGGGGTACCACTCATAACATGATGGGTGTTTGCAGAGGTTTGGGAAGCCAGTGCAAGGAAAAGGGAACAGGACTGTAACCCAGGTGGCTGATCCCAGCCAGGGAGAAGTAGCAGGATGGGCCAAGGAGCAGGGAAGTAACAGCAGGAGCAAATTGCAGTGAGGCTCCCATGATACTCAGGATGTTAAAGGCAAAACTGGCTTCCCACTGAAATGGAGACAAAAGCATTTTATCACTTTTATGACCTGCTGAGTGATTATTTATTTTTTAAAAAAAAAAAGAACCAAGAATCCTCTTTAAAGAGTATTTTTGTATTTCTTAATTTCCAACTTGGATAAACCCTCTTTTAAAAAATATATTTAATCTCCTTTATTCTGTGTCCAAAAAAAGGATGTGATGGTAAGGAAATTAGAAGCTTGAATGTCATGAAAAGAAAAATGGAGATTTTTTTTTTTTACAGGGAAGACCAAGTCACCGAAATGGTATTTTACTAAGAATACCAGAAGAATAAGTTGGAACAGGTATGCAGTTTGTCATATAGTGTTTAAGGACAATGGGTGGCCTTTCAAATCTAAATTGCATAGTTGAATACAAAAAAAAAATCTTGTTATAAAACAGAAGATGTGCTAGGAAGTGGGAGACTGACTGTGCTGGTGGGACATTAAATGTGCACCCTCCATGAGCCCTACACAGCACACGTGACCCACCATATTAACAAGAAAAGTGGTTTCCTTTTCAAATGCATCATCCAGGTTGACTCTGCTGCTCCCTTCCTGCCTCCTGCACGCGACACCCTACTGACTCCTGGGCTTTTCCCCCTGCCTGATGGCACCACCTACCCCTGCCCTCAGCAGGATTTTGGCGTGGCTGAGCTCAGCTCTGGGGTCGGTGGGTGAAAAGCTTTGCAGGGTGCTCAGCTTCCCTGGCTCTTGTGCCTCCTCCTTGTCCCAGCACATCCCTGCCCCGGAGGGGTTTGCTATGGAGCCAGTTCCACCCTTTGTGCCAGCTGAGAGGCTTTTCTATGCTGGGGGAAACCTTAGAAGAGCTTTCAGGAATAATTTAAATTTTCTTTGATCCAGCAGCTCTGCAGGTAGAAAACTAATGCTATTAGAGCAGGCAATAGCTGGCTGCTGTGCTGGAGCCTCTCGGGAGCAGACAGGGCTCTTCTCTACCAGGCTGGAACGACTGCTCCGTGTTCCTCCCCTGTCCAGTGCACAGAGGGCTTTAAAAGGGATTATGCACAGCAAAGGCAGGACCATGGCTCTGCTGGTGAGCACTCAAAGCCAGCTAGGAGGGCCTTGGAGGAAAGGCTAAAATTCACCTTTTGTGGGCTCAGATGTGACACCGCGCCCTTGCTGTGCACAGCGTGGTCACAGAGAGGGTGTTCAGTGTTGGCTGCCAAAAGGCCACTGAAAACCCTTCTGTGCATCTCCTGCCTTTGCTGTTCCATGCTCCTGAATGTCCTGACCCTGAGGAAGCTCAGGGCACTTGGAGAGACATGGCCATTGCTCACAGGACACCTTCCACACCACCACGCTGGCACTGACCATCAGCACACACCAGCTTTAATTCTCATGCTGACAAAGGGGGAGCAGGGAAGAAATTCAGGATGCCACAAACAGGAGTGCCTGAAGGAAACCCCAGGCAGTGCAGAAGGAAGGTTATTGTGGTTATTTCAATTTCTGCTTTATGCTGCTTTTTTCACTCTGGACAAGGAGTGAGTTTGGGGTTGGTTATTTTTCCTGAGTGCTGCCAAAGGCCCAGCAGACACTGTGTTATTCACCAGGTCCCATCAGGGCAGGATATGTTTCATCCCTGTCCTTACTTCAGAGCCAGTTTTGTCCTGGGAGAGTACCTGTGACACACACAGGCACATGTTCATTTGAACACAGCAGCACTGGCTCTGCCTGGTGGGGTGGAATCTTTTCCCAGTGGAAGCATCTTGGCCCCACGTGTGTCCATGCTCCTGACTTGAGGCTGCTGAAGGGGAAGAAGAGCTGAATTTGTGCTAAAGGCAAAGTCTATGTCCGAGACCACAGAGAGCAGCACAATCTGGGCTGTCATTTCTGGTTCAATGTCAGAGAATGCACCAACACAGAACATTGAGCAGCATTGTCCTGTGGTTGTTTTCCATTCTGGCATGCTAAAATGCAGTAAGACCCAGGGGGTTTTTTGTGGCACTTTCCATTTTTGATTTAGGGAATTTGAAAAATACTTGTCTTGAGGCTGAGCCTGAAGTTATGATCTTGGCATGTCCATACTGTTAAATTCCCGTGGATAAAAGCAGAAACATCTGGATTCATGAGTGGATGTTGGCTAAATCCACCAGAAAAAAAATAAAACAACCCAACCTTCAGGGGATCCTGGAGGGTTCTAGCCAGGATAAATAATACAACAAAACAAGAGTGCTATTAAGAGTAATTGTAATACTGAAGCTAAATTATAAGATGAGGGCCAAGCCCTTTACACAATCTGCTTTTCCAGCAAAGAGCCCTTCAATTTACACTTAACACACATGTGGCTGATGGAACAAAGGAAAAGTTGAAGGAAGATGAAAGCAGTGCAGAGATTATTCAGTCTTGCTGGTTTAGCTCCAGGCACATCGTTGAAATGAGTAGATGATCAGTTTCCAGTTTGTTTTAAATTTTTCTGGCAAGAAATTTTATGCTCTATCCCAAAGTTGGATGTGCTTAAAACTCTTGTGTTTTTATTTTAAGAGTCTACCTTTTTTTTTTTTTTTAAAATTTCTGAAGGCAGGACTCTGGAAGTGCTCTGCAGGATACACCTGAGTGCTGGGGCTGGAGAGGCAGCCCAGTTGTGTCACCAGGGGAGCCTTGTCCCTGTTCCCAACTCCATGGGGACCCTGTGGGGGAACAGTTTCTCCTCTTCTCCCACACCTCTGGGAGGCTGAGCCCTGCCTTGCTGAGCCATGTGCTGTACCTGAGTTTCACAGCACCCAGACTCAAGGGAAGTGGCCAAAACTGTTGTGTCCCACACAGCTGCAGCCTCTTTGGCTGCACCCTGTTGTACCAGCACTGCTTGCCTGGTCTAGAGCTAGTGGATGGAGAAAAGTTTGTACTGCTTTCCCCTTACATCTCCTTTTCAAGTTTTCAGGATTAAAACCCACTGAACAGCACAGCCTCTGCCACCCAGCCCCTCCTCTGTGGGTCTCCTCCTTGCAATGGGTCTCCAAGGCTGTCACCAGCACCAGGCCATGCAGGATGTGTCCCTGTGACGGGGTAAATGACAGGCGTGGCAGATGAATAAAAAGTGAGCTGTGTGTTCCTGAAAATGCCCCTGGAACCCTTCTCAACCACTACAGTCAGAGCTTCTTATGACCTGGACTTTGCCCAGGCAGATCTGCCTTGCCCTCACTGACCTTGCTCTTCCTCATTCCTGGAAAACCTTGGATCTTTGCCTGCTCTCTCTCCAACCAGTGCATCTCAGGGTGTGTTACTTCATTATGTTATAAAACCCCCACTGGTCAGTCCTTGTCCCATCCTCCTCCTGTGCTGTCCTTTTCTTCCTGTTGTCCATACCACAGCTGACCTGAGGGAGCTGATCTCTTGGTTCCACTCCAGCAGGTCCTTCTCCATGGCCAGGCTTTAGGTTGTCCTCCATGGAGACGTTTTTTGGGATGTACTGGCACTACTTAATGCTCCCTGAAAGCTGCTGGGAGGCTCTGAATGGTGGGAAACACATTTAGGGTGAGGCAAAACTTGAAACATGACTGGGAATACCATGATGCACAAATGATGATGTTTAGGCTGCCATATGTCCCACAGAGGGAATAATCCTGTTTACACTGTAAGGAGTGGGAGTTCAATCTGCCTTAAAATAGCCTCAATGTATCTAGGAAATCCATAAAAAGGATACACCAGCATTTCTTAGGACTTTATTTTCAGCAGCTCTTGTTATTTATTTTGCTGCCAACATCTGTCATTTCCTGCACTGTGTATCTCCCAGCACCCACAGGCTGTGTCTGAACTGAAAGCTGACAGGACCTAACACTAAATAATGGAGCGCTGCTTCCCGTCAGCATCTTGGCCATCAAAGTGAAACAGGGAAATGCTTCTGCTCATAGATGTTGCAAAATATTTGTTTTAGATTAGCTGCTCTCCCTAGCTGCTAGCACAGTCCACGTTGGCAGCGGTGTCCCTCCACCCAAGTGGAAGGCAGCAGGAAGGTCTGCTGGAACTGCAGGGCTCTGGGTTGGGGGCAAACAGTTTGAGGAGCTGGGGAATGAAGCAGAGCTAAGTTTAGAACCTGAGATAAGAAAATACCTGTATCTTCACGGGGCACTGTGGTTTTGTTTCGGCGGCACAAAACACACCTCGGTGCTGCACGGCTGTTTGCAGATTGTACCGGCTCAAAGGAGGCTCGTGGAAAAAAAGGCTTTGATGTCTTCAGCAAACAAATAGCAGTGTTAAAAGATCTTCAGTTCTTGTTAGCGTGCTGCAAACAGCTATGTTTGAAGAAAAATAAACATCCCAAGGTTGATGGAAGGGTAGGGAAGCCATAAAGCACTGCAGTCAACTCCTTGGTGCGAGGATAGCAGAAATGACAATGAATTCTTTGTCCTTTTGGATCAAAAAGAAAAGAATGAACTGTGGCAAGGCTTACCAGTTAGGTGGTGGGAATACAGGAGTGTAAAACCCCCTGGCTAAATCACTGCATTGAAATCACAATAATAACATCGAGTCCTGTGGAAAACCAAGAGTAGGATTCCCCTGGAGTTCTTTCTCCAGCTCTTGGGGTCAGGTGGAGAAGATGCACCCTTCCTTCATCCCCCACTTTGACTCTGCTTCCTCAGGGCCACCAGCCCCTCTGAACTCCTGCAGCTGTGGGGCCTCATCCCAAAAACCTCAGCATCTTTTGTGCTGGGCAAAGAGCCAGTTTCCAGCAGGAGGCACCAGGTGTGTATTGTAGCCTCAGTGAGGAGGATGAGGATTTCCCAGCCATGTGCCTACCTGAGCTTTTACTCCTTAAAGCTTCTTGTGCTTGTCTCACTTGCATCCCTTTGGAAATGCAAAAACTTTGGCAAAGGACCAAAGAAAAGCACTTAAACAATGATCACATTAACAACCAGCACAACCTGGGGGATCCTAATTTACATTTATACCCTTTTAACAATCCAAGTCAGGGTAAGAAAGAGCAAGTTTGAGGGTTCTCTGAGAAGGGAAATGAAATATCAGCAGGTCATGATAATAATCAATATGCCAATATTTACTGCAAATTTAAATCTTATCAAGAGCTTCCAGGGAGCCTCTTGCTTTAGTTCCATGTAATTCTGAGAATTTCTCTGTTTAAATATCGTTCACAGAAATTAGGAAATAAATAATTCAGACATAGTGGACTTTTTAATGCCACTGTAGGATCACTAACATCTTTCCTTTGGTAACACTTTTGTTCTTCCTACCAAAGGTCCATTCTAAGTGGGTCTGGTGAGACTCCAGCCAAAGAACCAGAGCTCAAACGAAAAAAAACAGGGGAAAAGGCAAAAATCCAGGGGAAAAAAAAAAAGGCTTATAATCCCAAAGGTAATAAGTATCCCTCTGGCAACTCCATACAAGCTCTTCCCTTCCTTGTGAGCCTCTCCCTGCTGGATTTGCAGGGAGGGTTTGTCACTAACACCGAGGCAAGGATGGCTCACAATAAACAGCAGCTCCTTAGAGACCGTAGCCATGGCACGCAAGAGCTGTTTACCTGGCACCACAAGCACTATTCTGTTTGTCTTCAGATGTTCCTACAGAAACAGAAGGTTTTACACTCTGGTAAATAAAGCTCCTTCATGCCCAGGAATGTTTAGTTTTGGTTTTTTTTTTTTCCCAAATGCTCTTCTCTTTCAGCTGCAGAAAGCCCATCCTGTGATTTCTGGATTGCTCTTTAACCTGCCTCCCCAAGAGGAAAGACTGATTCCCAGTGCAGAGAGACAGGACTTGCTGACAGCAGCTGAGGTGGTGCTCCCAGCACTGATCTGCCCATCACAGCCAGCACGAATCCAGGCTCTGCAGGACAGGGATGTGTCCTCCTGCACGGGACCACCTCCCCCTGGGACAGTTATTACTGGTGAAATGTGTGTGTAAGAAGTTGACTTAGGGGGAATAGGCTCTAGCTGGTTGTTTGAAATCAAATGAATCATACCCCAATGCTGTTGGTGCCTTTTGTTGACCCAAATATGAAAGAGAAGGGCTCTGAGACCCTTGAGAGATGCTTTGAAGGTGGGAGGTCACTGAGGATCTGTTCCTGGGCACAATGAGGAAAGGCCTTTGGTTTCAGAGGGATTAGAGCAGGGCACCTCCCATTGCTGGAGCACTGTTTCTCCCTACCTGCCACAGCTAATATTTTGATTGCAAGAGCCAAAGCAATTGTGTACTTTATCATTGGCAATCCTATCCTCAAACTCATTTCAGACCTGTCAGCAGCAGCTGCATGCTGCCATCAGCCAGGGTGACACTGGGCACAAGCACGTGCCCCAGAGCATATCCTGTTTCTCCTACAGCAGACTGGAATGGGATGATTGTGATCAGGCCAAGCCTGCGTGCACAGGGCTGGCACCTCGGACTGCTGAGATGACAATGTCCCCTCTGCATGCTGGGGAAGGCAGGGTGGAAAATTCAGCAGGAATTTCGTAATGAAACCCACGCTTCTGAAGATCCCTTTATACCAAATTGACCCCGTCAGGAGGAATCCAGCACTGAGCTGATTTATGGTGGAGTGCAGCGGCCTGTGTGGAGAGAGTTTGTTCAAATAACACCAGCCCCCTTTACCAAGAACTGCTTTATTTCTAGTTCAATTAAAACACAATTAGCAGGACTTGTAATTTTCTTAAATGAGCCTGATCTTCAACAAAATTAATATTAATGTCTGCTCAGGGTGCAAGTCAGTAAAGTGACACGTGGAAAATTGCACATCCTTGACTCAGCAATGCAGCTTGGAGGATGACTTCATGCCCGTGAATGAGAGGATCAGCATGCCAGATGTGCTTCGTGCCTGACCCCTTTACAGGCTCTGAAAGATCACAGATCACTTTAAAATGTCATTTCATGCATGCAGCAGGAAGAAAGAGAGTCTGATCTCGCTTCGTGTTACTGAGCTGCCCGTTTAATTTTGTTAGGGTGGTTTGAATGTCTTAATAACATGAAGCAAAGCTCTGATCTCTGGACTGGCTGTGTGTTTCCAATAGACACCCTGATGCCTTTTTCAGGGCCAGAGTGGGTAACAATCTGTGTTTTCTTGCTATTAATTATAAGGCTGTATTTAATTCTGGTTTTGAATGAGCCTCGCAGCGTAACTGACAAGCTGGAAGTCCTCACTTCCAGTCAGGCACTGAATTCTGCTGAATTGTTTATTCTTGAGGCAAAAGCAGCAAATGTGAGTATAGAATTAATACCTTTTTAAGTTGTGATTTCTAAGCCACAAAAGTCAGGTGGTAGTCAGACTTTCTTGCTTTTGGCCCCATTCTCTGTGATAGACTTGAATGTCCTTTCTTTTTCCTTGCCTAAGTGCTCGCTCCCGAAATCCTGCTGAAAAGAATCCAGAGTGTGATCCAGGTCTCTGTAATAATCATGTTCCCATAGCAAATTATATAACAGAATTTTGTACACTTGTATTTTTTCCTCTCCTCCCGTGCATTCCATGCACCTACACAGTCACGCTAATTAGATCATGTAATAAACTTAAATGTGGCAAAAAATCTGTTCACAGGGGGTTGCAAGACAGCTGGACTTGGAAAGCAGCCAGTCATTAATTCTGTTTTGTTTGAGAAAACTTAAAGGACGTTATCTTACTGAAGATGAAGCAAACTTCATGTAGTAGGAGCTGTAATCTAGGTAAACAAATTATTTCATTTAAATAGTCCACAGTGAATCCTGATGTAAAAGTTTGCTTATATGAAAAAAAAAATCTGTGAGAGTTTAACAAAATCATTAAAAATTAAACAAAAAACTAACGTTGAGTTGGACTTGATTAGTTTAGTTAAATTTAAGTAATCAAAACTAAATGAATGCTCATCCATAATGTATACCTACAGAAGAGCTAAGTGGCAAGAACTATGAGCCTCAAGTGTCTTTTAAACAAAAAGATGTCTGCATGAGATATGCACCTCAATCAATTTTTTTAATAGACTGTCTTAAACTGTGCATAATACAATAATTTGTGGGGAAATACAGGAGGGTGAAAACAGGGCCTACATCACTTACAGTGGCAACTTTACACTTGCACACTCATTTCTAGGGAAAGGAATAACTTAGAGTGCTCTGCCAGTTTGACAGCAGTGTTACTGGTAAAGGGATCAGCTCCGGGTTAGGAATTGCTTTCTTCATTTCAGTTCAGATGCTGAAAGTTTTGGCTACTGTTGTGCTGAATCACATTTAAATCTGTAGTTTTATTGAGTTGGTGCTTAAGTAGAAGCCCAGAGATTCTCCTGATGATCCAGGCAGACTGGGAGCATTCCCAGGTGACTGCACCTCTGCAGAGCAAACCCAGGCAGTGACATGGGGCTGACACAGTAGGGAACACAGGGGAGAAGGAGCTGAGGCTGGGCAGTGGTGTCATGGTCCAGGAAACACTTAATTTCTTCGAAATACCATTAACAAAGCATGCAATAACTTCCAGCTATATTCCTGACCAACACTAGATGTTGCTGTGCTGCTACTCATATAAACTATACATTAGCAAGGTTCTTAAATGGTATTTACTGCAATTTCCTCTTTCCTGTTTCTGTTAGTCACTATATCCTGCCACTATATGCTGGGGAAGTGGCTACTTTAATTTACTTTTCCTTCAAAGTTTCGACTTTATTTGGATAATATCAAGTTTATAATTCCCCCTCGAATGCACATGTAAAACTTTACAAGAAAAAGAGACTCTTCAAGTGATAATATGAAGCAACTCCTATATGAATGTCAAATATTTACTTAACTCTGCTTCTGGATTTTTTGCAATCCAAGGGGAATGACATTGTTAACCGGACGATTCCGGGAACAGACTGACAGCTGCAAGGCCACAGAGGGAAGTTTGTTTATAAGGGGACAAAAAAAATATAAAAAATAATTTTAAAAAATGTTTAGTCCTGCTGGATTTCAGGCTTTCTACTCCCACGTGTTTGAGTGGGAGAAAGGACAAATCTTAGGACGTTGATTTCCCCATGGCAACAGAAAACGGAAATTACTTTAACCCCATCTAGTGACAGATGACTCATTGCTCAGCCTGCTGCTATGTTCCAAGCACTAAAACAATACAGCTGCAAAGAAAAGGCCAGCCTGTATTATCTCATAGGCTGAGCACCAGGCTCGTGGGAGAGGGCAGTTCTCTGGCTGCCTTTCTGTGGAAGAAAGGCAGAGTTGGAGCCTTTTGGTTGTTCTTTTATGGTGTAAAGCAAACGTGCCCGTGTGCTCTCCATCCCTGCGCTGCTGGAAGGCAAACCCGGGGTGTCCCCGGGATGGAGATGATGCAGCATGGGATGAAGTGCTGATGGGTGTCCTACTGCTTGGTCCTGCTCACTCTGGATATCATGGAATGGTTGAAAGGGATCCCAAAGATCATCTCCTTCCAACAACAGGCAGGGACAACTTCCACTAGACCAGGCTGCTCCAAGCTCCATCCAACCTGTCCCTGGACACTTCCAGGGATGGGGCAGCCACAGCTCCTCTGGGCAACCCGGGCCTGGGCCTCACCACCCTCACAAAAATCCTTTTTCTAAGATATAGTCTAAATCTCTCCTCTTTCACTTTAAAACTGTTCCCCCTTGTCCCCTCTTGCACCCAGGGATCTGACAGGACATTGCCATGCTTTCAGTTTAAATACAGGAATGACTCATTCCCAAATGCAGCCTGGTGAGGGGACAGCAGGGATGAGCAGGGTCTCCAGGCCCCTACGTATCAAAAAGATACCTGATAGCAGAAGTGCATTCTGTATTGCTGGGGAAGTCATAACAATTTCCCCCAGGGTATGCTGTTAAAGGGAATATTCATCTTTGAAAGCTTATTATGGGTGAAAGGTTGGTACCCTCTCTTCTGGCTGGTTTTCCCAAATCCCAGTAAGGATTCTGTAAGGCTCAGAAGTGAGGCTGGTAAGGCTTACTGAGCCTAAGGTTTGTTTTGTGCGTAAGATATTACACCATTGCACGGGGAAGGTATAATGCTACCCCTGAGATGATAGACTGAATAACTGGTCAGTTAACATCATTTTATTCATCACAAACTGGGATCAGACGTCACAGTGTTAGGAAATCCAGGATCCCAGGAAAACTGCATGGCGGGATGGTGTCATGGGATACGTGAATCATTTTCTTTCTGGGAAAGACAGGCTGAACTGTTGGTAAAAGAGCTGAGTCTTTACCCAATCTTATCATTTGTATGCTGGTATGATTACCTTTCTCTTTCTAATAGCAGAAAATCAGGTCCACAAGGTTCTGTTTGGACAGCATAATTAACAAAAAGAATAGCTCCATTACCAGGTTGTTCTGGAAACCAAAATCTGCCTTAGCGGCACAAAAATTATCTTCCCACCCGCATGAACTGCTGGCTAAACCCAGACCTTGATGAGGGCTCCAGCAGCTCACTGCTATCTGTTTGTTATCTGGGAACACCCGGGGTTGGCTACAGCTGTCCCAAAGCCATCATGTCAACAGCAGCTGGACAAGGCTGCTCAGGCCAGCACTGATGACTGGAGAATGAACCACCCGAATTCTGTCGGGGAGGTGCTGCTGGGCTGTGAGGGCTGGGCTCTGTTATCTTATTCTGATAAGATTTTCTTACAGTTTTGGTCAGTGCTCTCCTACAATGCAAAATATCCCCTCCCAAAACTGCAAGAGCCCTGTGAAACTGCCAGCTGTGGGGAAGGAGAACCAGAGATCACCAGATCTACTGTTGAAACAGAAATTATGACTATTCCTGTCTAAACTTACAGCAGCCTAGTGGAGCCAGAGAAAGATGTGGAAAATCAGATTAAATTCCACCTTTTGAGACTCCATCCATCAGCATTCTGGTTTAGAAGCCCATGAGTTAGGACACTGAACAAAAAACTGTTCCTTTCAGAGAAGAAACGATTGCCAAAATGTCCATGTAGAAAATGAGAATAAGAGTTCTAATATAGGTTTTTCTGCTTCAGTGTTCTCTCCACTTCTTTACCTAGAAAATGGCTATATTACCTGGAAAAAATATTTTTGTATTTTGCTGCTTGAGGGGGAAAGAGCTAATTAAATTTGTTAAAGTGGAAAATAATGTTAAGAGGTCTTTGTAGGCCTGTGGTTCTGACTGCTGGTGTCAGCTTTACTGCCAATATGTGCAGATGGTAATGAATGAGCTACCATCAAGCTTCCTTTATTGTCCTAGGGCCTCACTCAGCTCATAAATGTCTTCACTGGTTATTATTTCCAGTTATTTAGTGTTCAGCTGGTGAGTGCAGCACTCCCATTGATGCTGCACCCCAAACCACCAGAGCAGGATAAGTGATGGCAGTTTTTCAACCAAGCCCTCTAACGCAGCTCCGAGAGGCTGCAGAGGATGCGCTGCAGCCGCCACGTGAGCCAACGCCACTACTGAAACCAGGCCCTCCCCAGCTGAGCTGTTTGTACATAAATACGACTTTCTAGCAACAGCCTGGGCCCCTGGGACACGTGGAGCACCAAGCCAAGGCCAGGCACAGCCCCAAGGGGGACAGCATGCAGGGCTGCTGGCTGTGCAGTGGGCTGGAGCAGGGTGATGGAAGGTGGTGGATCTCGCAGTGGGCTCCAGGACTTTTGGATAATGCATTTTGACTTTCCACAGAACATGCTGTGCAGAATCTTGCATAGCCAGAGGACAGCATTTCTTCTCACAAACAAGGACATAATAGTCTTTTCCAGAATAAGAATATAAATTACTTTCCCCATAACAGCATTTGAAGCTGTGGGCAAGCGCGGTGCTCGCTCTCTGATTTACCAGCCTGACGCCTGTGCTGGGTTCAGTTCTTCTGTCGTCCATAGAAACACTTCCTCTGCCTCTTTCAGCCTGCAAACACTGCGGTGGCTTCTGGAAACCACAACCAACTGCTGTGCACTTTCTGTCAGTAATTCTTCGTTCGTACCAACAGGTTCTTCTTCCAGCTGTGTCCGTATTTCTGCTCTGCCTCGCACCTCATCCCCAGGCAAAAGCAGCACGAAGAGCAGCTCTTCTCCTCTGCCAGGCTGGTGCAGATTGGGGTCCAAACTTTCCATCTCCATTTTGCAAACCTATTTTCTTCAGTTCTGGCAGAATATTTTCATGCCTGTTAAGCCATAAGGGCTCAGCTGTGCCTGGCTCTCTGGCCAGCCAATGCTCTCTCCTCAAGCAGCCTTCAAACCTCCCATGGAACCCCAAAGCTAGTTTCCCTATGACTAGAGACTCCGAGAAATACCACCCTTTTCCAACTCTCATCACAGCAGAAAGAGTTTCTGTCTTGGTATCTAATTCTCCCAAACATGTTCAAGTTTTCCTACTGGAGCTTGCTAATTTCCAAGCAGAGTTGCATATAAAAATTTCCCTCCATTTCAACATATTTTCCCTTGCACTGGGGCTATGGAAACAGCTGCAGGCCGCCAGCTTTCCTGGCTCACCTTCCCAGGAAGGCTGCAAATTCATGTTTCCTGGGACTACAATTCCCAGAAGACAATTTATCTTCCCCCAAACCAGGAACCAAGGCTTGTTGGGTCCGTTGCATCTTTTGAAAGGCTTCCTCCCCCCATGAGTGAGGAAGGGATGAGCCTTCCTGCAGCAAACTGGGAATGTAGAAGGGGCAAAGCATCCTTCCCAGCACAGCTCCTACTCAGTCACAGCTCTGTGCAGAGTTAGGGGAGAGCATCTGAGGTCAATGCCTGAGAGCACTGCTTCCACTTTCATAGAAATACAACATCGCAAGCAAAAGTGGTGATTAAAGGGCTGGCTGGTGTTAAATGAAGTGTTTTGGGGACTGTGTGAGAATGTTAGAAATGCCCTCCTCAGATGTGTGTCTCCACTGAAGTAGTATTTCAGCATGTCCGTTCTTAAGAGACCACAAGACCCTCCTCTGTCGCCTCTGATCAGACATGTTTGTGGTTCCTGCTGGAACGGTGATGCCAAGCACCCCACTGGCTTCCTCCTCCCAGGGGAACCGTCTTAGGAAGAATTTTTAAAGGAAGGACTGAACGCCATGGCCCTAAGCAATCTCTGTACTGTTCCTGTGACGTGACTCAGTACCGTACTTGGCCACTTAACGACTCTTAGTGCTCCTAATTAAAACCAGCCTTTGCCCAGACTATCATTGTGTGAGTCTCCATCAGCGAAGTCGTTAATAGTGGTACCACCCTGAACAACTCTATTTGAATGGGGGGCTGTAATCTCCTGAAGGAATCCCTGGGGTTTTTTTCTCACTCAGAAGGCAAAGATGTTCCTTTTACAACATCCCTCTAAAATCTGCTTTTCAAAAGATTGAAAGCTCACGACTTTGGAGTCACAAGGAGCCTCCCAAAGAGTGTGTCACTGGCAGGTTAAAAGGTCCCAGGCTGGTGTTTGCAGTGCAGAAAAGCCAGGCTGGGTTTTCAGCAAGCCAGAGGAGTTGGGTAAAGAGCAACATCGTGTGTTCAGTGCTTTAAAAATGCAGCGGGATTTGGGGTGAAAACATGAAAAAGTCAGCCATGGTGTTTCACGAGGACTCTTCTCCCCGTGTGCACAAGGCAGGATGACTCAGCTGCTCACTGATAGCAAGCTTGCTGAAACAAATACTGACCTTCAAACAGTCACTATACATTATCACTAATATAAATACCAACCTGAATACAATAAACTTAACCCTTGCCTTTTTTTTTCTCCATTAATCTGTCTCCAGGCAGTTTTTCACTTAGATCTCTCCCAGGGGATCTCAGCATCCCTTTTCATCCTTACTGGAGCTTAAGGAGAGCTTTGCTCTGTGGGTTCAGCCCATCAAAAGAAAAAGGAAATGGAAAAGAAAAGCCATTCAGAATAAAGATGAGACAACCTTCCCAACACCTAGATTGAAGCACTTCTGAAGTGTTTATAAGAAATATCCCCACTTGCCACCTGTTTGCACAAAAATCAGTATTTGGACACCTAAATATGCCACAGCTGTCTTGCTCAGTGATCATGGAGTGTGCTCCCTCCTCAGTTTGTTCCTAGGAAGCCTCCTGGCACTGGCTGCGTCCTGTGGGAGCAGATGCTGTGAGCACCTGGCTCCCCTGGGACCAGACAGGCACCAGAGGCAGCAGAAGAAAAGCAGAGCCATCCTGTCAAGATCTTTTAGCAAATTTGAAACAGTGGTTTCATACCAGAGAAGCACGCTGTACCTGGGCTGGGTATTCTGAGCCAGCACTTGCAACCCTGAAGCACCTTTTCCTCAGCCTTCACTGTACAGTCCCTCACTTGCCTGCCTCTATTCACCCACTCCTAAAGTAGTATGAGTGTCCTCACAGCACAGATCTACCAAAAATGATGAAGAATGGCTGGCCAGGGTCCTAGCCTTGCCTTGGTTTTCTGAAAACTACAGATTTTTCCTTTCCATTTAGTAAGCTTAGATGCAGGAATATTATACTTTTTTTTTTTTTCTCCGAGATAAAAATTCACTTCTTCCTACATTTAAAAGAATAACAATTGAACTACTTATTATAAAAGAAGAAGAAAAAGGCCATGGATCACTTGCTGTTAGGGCCTTCTGTGTATGAATGACGTTGAAAGAGGAAGCGCCTCGGAGCTGGAGCTGCTGGGCGATCCCGCACTGCTGCTGGCGTGTCCTCGCCCACTAATCTCCCCACTTCACCCACTCGTGGGGCATCCCAGAGCAGCAGTGCTGCCCCAGAAGTCCTCTCTGAAGGGCTCCAGAGACAGCTGCATCCACAGCACAGTGCTGGGATCTCACCGTTTCCCGTGGATTAATGCCCAAGCACAGCATTCGCACCACTCCTGGAGGCTTTGGAGGGAATTCAGTTCAGATGCAGGTAAGTGCTGGCTGGTTGGAGCAGGAGTTTGCTGGGCCTGGCTCAGTGGGGTACTCGTTGATGGCATGGTTGATTTTGGGAATTCCACAGACAGCAGGAGGAATTGATGTGAAGTTGTCCTCTGCCTCGCTGGCTCGATTTCATTCCCGACTCCAAAGTGTAGTTTTGCTTTCAATGGGGGAGGAACAGCGCTGCCAGGAGATAAGGGTGTTTGGATCTGGGATGGGCAGGTTGCTCATGGCAGCCTTGGCAGCCTTGGTTTCTCCAGTGAATAGCAAACACTGAGCAGCTCTGAATCACACCCAGCAGCAGCCTCTGCTCCCCTAAACCAGCTGGGAGGTGTTTGGTTATGGGGAGAACCCAAAGATTTGGAAACAGGCATCCTCGGAAGCAGCTTGTCAGTTACACATTAATGCAAATTCCAAGTAAATGCTGGTCATTTGCATAAGGACCTGCTTGGAGAGATGCCAGGAACTGTGGTGTGACCCCTAAATAAATGCCAGCCCCTTTATGAGCACAGAAACCTCCGGTGTCCTCAGCTGGAAACTGAGGGCTGTGGAGCAGATGCCAACCAAACCCCTCGAATTCATGTCATCTACCTACATGCAGGAGAGCCAGAAAATTCCAGCAGTGACCTTCCTCTGGCCTCTTTGAAATAATTGGGTATCCAGGTATGCATTAGGGACTGACAGAAAGTTAAAAACCAAAGACATTAAAAAAATGAAAGCTATGTGTCCCATTTCTGGGTGTGCTGCTGTTGCCAGCTGCTCTACGTGATCCTTACAATTAAATTGCTGCAGAACCGGTTTTGGGTCATGTCCATGTTCCTCAGTAAGTGTGACAGAGGGTAGAATGGGAATCTGGCACTTCAGGGCCACTTTCATTTGAAGGTTTAATAAAGACTAACACCTCTGAGGCTGTGTGCCACTGAGGCTGATCAGTTTGTTACTGTTGCTCATGTATTTGTTAATAATTGTCAGAAATCTACAGTGGAACACCCACTGGCAGCTAAGAGGGTGCAAAAACTGAGTGAAATGAAAAACTGTCAATGTTTTTTCTTTAACTTTTCGCTCTGCTCAAAGAGGACTTGATGGGTTAGCCAGGCAAATGGGCGTTTCACTCACACTGGTAATTACCCTTCTGCTCCACACACTGATCCCAGCCCCAGCTGTGTCCAGTCATTGCCTTCAGAAGGGCTTCCACGTGAAGGCGACTCATCCCGTGCTGTACACCTGGGTGTTTTTATCTGCTGAGCGTGCTGGGATTTGTAATGTTCTGCTCTTCCCAGATTTATGGATGGAATTAGAGGAAAGTGAGAATATACCCCCAGCCGTGCTCTTCTGAGGGCTGTGCAGCTCCTGTGCTGGTGAGTACAAACTGAAATGATTGATTGGACTCTGCTGGGGCTTCGTATGTCAGGTTCTGTCTTTCTTTAATTGTTTTGTGGGTTTTATTTTTCACTTGTTCTTCCTTTTTTCAGTTTTCACCCTATGGCAAAGCCTGGTTTTACATGTTTTAATTGAGCTGTGCAAAACAGCTGGATGTTGGGGAAAAAAAAATAGAGGAATAGAGAATTATGCTACTGGTTTTAGTGGAGGGCCTGAACAAAGTGGGAGCAGAGTGCAGGGAACTGGGACTGATGGCAGCTTTGAGTTTGGTCTAAACTCTGGAAAGGCAGTGCTCAGCGTTTCTGATTGCCTTTTTTGCATGTGTGCTTGGCAAATAGGAAAATTACTTTTTTGAGACTAGCTTTATGCTTCCTGATGGATATTCAGCAGGAAAAATAAAACCTTACTTCATGAGCCTTGTACTGGGGGGTGGGATCTGCTCCATCCCATGTTCCCCTTCCCTGTGTTGTGTGGTGCCATGGCGTGTCCAGTGGGTTTTTCCAGCTCATGGTGTGTTAAAAGTCTCATGACTTATTCAAACCCATTTTTTTTTTCCTATTGCAATCCATCCAACGGGCCACCACGTAAAAATCCTCTTTCCTGTGGCCTCCCTGCCCCTGGTCTCCCAGTGAGACTGTGTGCAGCCTCAGGGTGGTGGCTGGAGGGGACAGAGCCGTCCTGGCTGCTAAAACCCACGGCCCCAGCACTTCAGCAGAAGCACCCACTGCTGAGCGTGTGAAGGAGCAAGGCCTGGGAGCTGCCTCTGCCTCTCCAAAGTCCCTCGAGTGAGTCGACTTCTGATTTACAGGAGTCACAAGCTGGGGGGACACTAAAGCAACAATAATCATTGATAAAACACTGGTTGTCCATCACCAGCGGGATCGGGTGCAGTTTTCTAACAAAATTTCCATTGGGAAAGTTTTGTAAGTTGTAACACAAATCAGATAAAAAAGAAAACAAGTGAAAGCAGCTGCATGATTGATCTCTGGGCGAGAAGTGGCTGTCTCAGCAGGACCTTAGGCGAATTTTGAGCATTTAAGAGCAGAAGCAGCAACTCTCTTATCTCGTTTGACCATCTCTCTACTAGATGCTGTTGCAGTTTGTCTGGATATTTGTAAGTTTTTCGCTGTGAATACCAAAATAAACTGTTCTGATCATCTAGTCTGACCTGCGGTATCAGGAGAACCACAGGATTTATGGTTTCCTTGAACCAGTGTAGCCTTTGGAAGGAAAAAACCTCCTGTCTTTAATGAAAGCATTTTTAATGATGATGATTTTACTTTACCTGATGAAGGAGTGGTTCAGTGTTTGGATTTGTGTCAAATTCAGTATTGCCTGGTTCAGATTCTGACAGGCAGGTGACATCCAAGAAAGCATTTTCACTTCACAAAAGTAAATTTCCAACAGTGTGAACAAGGATGTGAGGAACCTGGAAAGTGGAATATTGCAAAAGCATGCAAAGAAGCTCATTCCTGTGATAATAAAATATTAAAGTGATGAGCTAATTCTGAGCATTTTAACATTGTGAGGGAACAAAGCTAGAGTTTAAATGAAAATATTCAAAACTAATACTCCCACTACTTATAGGCACATGTAAGCTGACAGATTGTTTTAGATGCAGAGCCTAACTGGAATACACAGAGCTAGTACCAAGCAAAAATAAGAATATAGGGGAAAAGGCAGCTATAGAAAGATATGTGTGTTATGGAAAGAGATTTTGTCATGCCTTCTCTCTATGGGATCATATATAATCAGAGCAGCAATGAAGGAAAAAAAAAGGTGTTTACTAAAACTAACAAGGAAAATAAACTCACAAGAGAAAGAACATGGAATATTGTGAAAGAAGCAAACAGTACGATGAGGAGGATATATTTGCATATCTTTAACCAAAACAGAGGGGGAAAGAAATAAAGGGGGAAGGTTGCAGCAGTGCTGGATCCAGAGACATGAGAGCAATGCAGAGTTGGTGTCATGCTGGGAAGCACGTGATATCTCAGAAGCAAGTGAGATGTACACCAGATAAAACCAAAATTATGCAATGACTAGCACAATTCCTACCCCCCCCGCCTTGAAACCCTATTTAAAAATAAAACGTTATGAGGAACTTCAATTCAGAAACTCTTGCTTTTAATGTAAACAAGGGAACATGGGAACATAGAGATATAAAATCAGGGGAAAATTATTCAGAGAACAGGCACATAAGTAGAGCAGTATTATATCCTTGGTATTCAGGGGGCTGGAGCACCTCTGCTCTGGAGCCAGGCTGAAACAGTTGGGGGTGTTCTGCTTGGAGAAGAGAAGGCTCCAGTGAGACCTTGGAGCCTTGTCCAGTGCCTACAGGGGCTCCAGGAGAGCTGGAGAGGGACGATGGACAAGGGCATGGAGTGAGAGGACAAGGGAGATTAGATTCAAATTGACAAGAGGGTGTGTTCAGATTGGTTATTGGGAAAAAAATTCTCCCCTGTGAGGGTGGGGTGGCCCAGGGAAGCTGTGGCTGCCCTATCCGTGGAAGTGTCCAAGGCCAGGTGGGACAGGGCTGGGGCACCCTGGGATAGTGGAAGGTGTCCCTGCCCATGGCTGGGGTTGGAACTGGATGATCTTTATGGTCCCTTCCAATCCGAACCATTCTATGATTCTATGTCCAGAGCAGATTACAAACTTTTACTAAAACTGGAAAAAATGCAGCTGCTGTAGTTTCAGCCAGCCCAGCCCTGCAAAGAGTAAAACATTTGTTAGAGAGGCATCAACCAGCCTCACCTGTGGCTGATCCAGCCTCACTTGGGCTGAGTCATGGGTGTAAATGCCAGGAAAGGGCTGGTTTGGGAAGGGGGGTGGTGGTGGTCTGCCTGAGGAGGTGGTGGGGGCAGCAGGACACTTGGAGGCTTAAGAAGGAACTCTGGGGATGAGTGACCAGAGAGGCTGTGTGAAAGCAAAAAGTTGTTGGGGAGGAAGGACTGGCTGAGACTTGGAAACAGTTTCTGGTGAAGAAATGGGCTGGCAGATGGCAAAAGGGGAAGGAGGTGCCAGCTGAATGCCGATGGGGGTGACAGCAACACGTCATGTCCTGTGCCTCCCAAGGATTCCCCAAGGCTGAGCTGGGGACTTGCTTTTGGGAAGTGTTGAAGCATTCCTGGGGCTCGAGCAGTGAGGGTGCCAGCTCTGAGGATCCGGGCTCTGCAGAGGAGCCCTGGTGCAGCAGGAGGGTGCTGTGGTGGTGGCTGCCAGTGCTGAAAGGCAAAAAAAAACAGAGCTGAAGAGCCATCAGATGAGTCTGTGGCAGGCTGTGATGCTGCACAGGGGAGTTTGCTGCTCTTTTGAGGACAGAAATGTTGCCGTGGGGACTGTTAGCAGGTGGCTTCTTTGCCTGATGAGAGCTCATTAAATATGTGAAATTTTGAGATGTCAACTGATGTGGTACCACCCACACTGGATGCTGGTGGGCACAGCCCTGATCTCAGCAGGGCAGGAAGTGCCAAAGTGCTCACATTACAGGAAGATAAAAATCTTTCAGCCTTGTGCCTAAGATAATTTATTTCCTCAAGAAAAATCCTGCATCCCAAAGTAATCTGTGAGGGAGTGTCCCAAGGTTTTTGTGAAAGAGGAGCTGTTCCCTCACAATAACACAAGGAAAAGCCCCTGATGAGCATCACCCAGCACAGTGAGCGGGGTATGTCTGGTGCAGGCTGATTCACAAGAACAGAGTTTTGACATTGCTGAAAGACAAAAAAAACTGGTGCATACTGATGGCTGTCACAGGAAAGACTCGCTCCTTTCAGTGCCTTGGTGCTGCAAAATACACTTTTTGCAAGACAAAGGTCTCTTCTCAGGAGTTTGAATGGCTGTTCTTAGCTATTGACAAACTTGGAGTTAGCAAAATAGGCTCTTCTTTCTTCCCTGTAAGGTGATAAATATAAATGTCCTATGATAAATAGTCAATGGAATATAATAAGTTCTTACACAAGTAAATGTGTTTAATTTTGTTCCCAGACAACAGCGACAAAGGGATGTTGCACTGAATGCCTCGCAGTGATAGAGTTTCAGTAGTGAGAGGAAATGAGATCTTGTTTCTGAAAGGGAAGAGAGAGGCTTTGTGAATGAAGAACAAATCTGAAAAGTGCTGCTTCTTCCCTCTGTTTATGCTCTAATATCAATACAGGGAATAACAGTGGAAGCTGCAGCTGGAGAGGGCACTAGGGGTCACCCCTGTCTTATCTATGTCATCTGGATTTAATTCTGAAATAAGATAAATAACATGACAGAAAACAAAGCCAGGCTATTCCGATTTCTTTTTCTTTCTTTTATTTTCTTCTTTTTTTNTTTTTTTTTTTTTTTTTTTTTTTAATTGTGTGGGCCAGACAGCTTGCATTTCATTTCTTGATTTTCCCCTCCTGCCTGCCTTCTGTTTGTCTCTCCTTTAAAAC
This sequence comes from Promerops cafer, assembly GCA_013398275.1. NCBI lineage: Eukaryota > Metazoa > Chordata > Aves > Passeriformes > Nectariniidae > Promerops > Promerops cafer. The sequence goes on from VZSE01000213.1 coordinate 3,002,497, forward strand.
AAAGCCCCAGGAAGCCAGTGGGTTGCAGCCAGGGAGGATGCTATAGATACAGGAGACTTGCATCAAAATTCCCTCTGTGTGGCTCTCATATATTTAGAGCAAAGGTCAGGCAAATCACAAACTCTAATTCAGTCGGGCAGAATCACAGAGCAGCCTTGGCATGTTCCTGCAAGTACCGCAGAGCAAACTGATTGCAGCCATGAATGGTTCCCTTGTAGTCCAGAGAGTAACTCCTGACATGTTTTGCTGTGTCTGCCCTAAATCCCATGCCTAAAGATCTTTCTCTCCCCTTTTCTTCCCCCCAGTCAGATAAGTGTCTCTGACTTCTCATGCAACTGCATCTGATAACTGCATTTGGAGGATTTGGTGTCTGGACTAGGAAGAGAATTGCAAATTCTCTTCTCTGAGACTTTTTTTGACCTTGTGTCTAGGAAGCAAGCACTGCTGTCAGCTGAATGTGCCGTCTGAGTGTTGGAATTGTGCATTTTAAGGTGTGATGCAAGATGTCTAGGGAGGAAAAGTATTTCTTTATGGGGACAGATGATTTTTCTCAAGACAGACAGGCTTTCAGGCACACAAGATGTGATGAAGAGGCTGCACCCCCTACCAGCCTGCTTTTTTTAGCTCTAGTAATTGATGTTGCAAGATGTAGATCCCCTTTTCTCTGTAGATAAATTATGGTAAATTGTGGTGGGTTTTGTCACGTGATGTGGCGGAAGTTGAAAGTTCACGAGAACTTAAGAACTGACCTGTCAATTTATTGAAAGAATCAGCTGCCAGGGGCAGACAGACCTTCTGGCTTGGGAAGCCCCTTTCCTGCAGATCCCTGGAGACAGAAAGAGCTGGAGAGAAGCTTCCCCAAAACCACACCCCGCTTGTACGCTCCTTCCCAAGCACCAGCTGTAATTCCCTCGGGATGACACGCTGGGGTTGGGTGGTGTTTAGCCTGCCCTGCCACACAAGAACAGAGACACGTTCTTGGATCATCACGGGGTGATAAATCTGCTTGGAGCACATTACTGTAGGGGCTGCCCTCGGAGCAGTGCCAGGGCAAACCCAGACTCGCCACCCGAGCTGTGTCAGGGCTGGTGGCAGCACACACAGGACACCTCTGTCCCTGTCACCGGCTCCTGCCAGCTCCAGGCCTGGCCACCAGCTGCCTCTTAGCTCGGAGCTGGTTCAGTGTCAGTCCAGGTATCCGTGGGCTGCAGCAAAGCTATCACCCAAAGGTGGGGGAGTGCTCTGGCTCCCTGTTTTAGGGTTTTATGTAACATCCAGCTTATATAAGCCTTTGTCTGTTAACAAAATGGGTGGAGTGTGTCTCGCTTGGATTCCTCACTGAAGAAACGCTCATTACTTAACGCTTACTCAAGTGCTCATTACATACTTTAAGAATAATTTACTTAGTTCCTTTCCTTCTGCTAATAATAACACGGCGACTTGACAACCTGTAATGGACAAATGATAAAACATGTAATTCTCCATTCAATGAACTGCACCTTGGAATAAATGAGAAGCAGTGCAGTTGAGGTACATGAGGGGAAACTGAGACATACCCCAGAGGAACTTAATGGGAAAATAAGGCATTCCCCAGAGGCAGAGGGTGGAAGAATGAGGCATACCCCAAACCCTGACCCTGGGCTGTGTATTGCTTTCTTCTTGTTGCCTGCTGGCAGGAGACAGTTTTAGGGTGCTGGTAGAGGAGGAAGGATGTTCTGGCCTTGCCAGGATGGTTTGGCCTGCAGGATGTGCCTGGGGACACAGCCTTGGTGGCACAATCCTCCTCTTCAGGGCTCCACCCAGCATTGTTTCCCACGTGGAGGGAAAAGGGAGGGGTGGGCAGGCAACAGCACTAAACACTCCACAGCCCGTGTCCTCATCCCAACGCTGATTTGGACCCCAGGGAAGTACCACTGTCTCTGTCATTAATTAAATACCTTTCCAGATCTGGAGTTCTGTCCTCCAGCAGGAAAAGTGGGTTGTATCCTGCTGTGTGGGAATGGTAAGGCATTAAAAGCTGTCAGATAACCAGATTCCATTGTAGAGAGGACCACGTAAATTGTTTTCAGAGGGACTTGTGGAGCTCACTCAAACCTGGCATTCACGTTCCTGCAGGGCTTTAAATAGAAAGACACTGTGTGTGTCTGAGCTGAACACCATACGGAGCTGGTTTGCACTCTCCCTTCCTCCAGATCCTGTGCTTCATCTACTGACGTGCTTGGCATTCCTTGAAGTTTTGTGAATTGCTGCAAAAAAACCGCCAACCCTCCTTTTTATTTTATTTTCCCCCTTCTTTTTCCCCCTTAAAGCCTTGCCTTTCCCTGCAGCCCTGTCCCTTCCCTGTCCCTCCACCGCTGCTCGGGGCAGCTGCCACACGGTGGCATCCAGGTACCTTTGGAACGATGCACCAGCGAGGAAAAGGGCGGGACAGCTTGGCTTCGGGCATTTCCTGCCCAAAACCAAGTTTGTGATACAAGAAATATGTAATATTATAGTTCTGAGGCACATTTCTCTCCCCTGCGGCTCTTGAAGAGGTGATACAGAGGGGAGATGCACTGCTGCTGGGAAAATCAAACTAGGTGTGGTATCTCATGTATTATTTAATATATTTTTTCTTCTTCTCCCTTTTTTTTTTTACTTTTTTAAAAGTTTTTCATTCACCACTTTCATCCACCCCCCCTCCCTCGCCGAGAGAAGGAAAAAAGCCCCAACCAAACCCAAACAGCAAGAGCATTGTTTGTGTTTCCATGGGAATTCTGTGAGAGGAGAAGGGTGTGAAAGAAAACTGAAATATTCTGGCCAAATCTGATAAGGTTTGGATCCTGAGCAGCCCCCGGGGTTGTCTTGTAGCAACTGAACTCCCGGGGTCTCACTGTCCCCTGACTGTGCAGGGGGGTTGCTGCTGTGTCATGGGAGGTGTTACACTGTGGTGGAATTTTGCCAGAAAAAGCAATTTTTTGGGAGAAGACAAGACTACAACTCCCAGGAGGCCCCGTGGCCCAGGCAGGCACTTGATGCTGAAGTGCCTTTCAACAAAACTTCCTCCCCTGCCCCCTCCCTCAGAGTTAGGAGGACAATGGTGGTCCTTGAAGGGAAGAGGAGGAAAAAAAGTACTTGACAATGTGATTTCTACAAGCAACCCTGCCTTTTCCTTTTGGAATACTGGTCTTACAGGACAAAACAATAATTTTTTTTTTTTTTTTTTGTGTGTGTGTGTGCATGTTTGTGGCTTAATGCCAGCTGGCCTCCGTTGGGTTGTCTTGGGTTGCTCCATCCTTGGCAGTGTCCCCAGTGGCTGCCTCAGTGTGGATCCACAGGGTTTTTCTGGAATGTCTGGTGCACCCCTCCCCGGGGCTCCATCGCCTGCTGTGGGTGCTGTGGGGGCACTGGAGTCGGGGTTGGAGCTGAGCACTGTTCTGCCCCATCCCTCGTGCCCTGCCTGGGAGGATGCTGAGGCCCTTTCTCACTGCACTGCTCTGAAATGGCTACAGCAAAACACATTTGCAGTCCCTAGTGAGGTGACACTCTGGGATACAGGGTAAAGTAGCCCTTTTTCCTAAGGAGCTGCAGAGTCACTGTGCTGTGGGGCACAAAAACCTTTGCTCTGTACTCAGGACATCTTCGGCAGAGGCTGGGACAGGGTGCAGGAGCAGGAGGCACGGCAGTGCCCCAGGCTGGAGCCTGGCTTTACACACAGCCAAAGTAACCCCTCATCTCACCGAGGGTGATAAAGCTGACTCCTCCCTGCCCTGGGGCTCTGCAGGCTCCTTCCCAAATGCGACCCAACTGGGAGAAAAACAACTCCTTATTTTTTCCCCTAGTTTCCCTCTGGTCCCCACAGCTTTGCAGAGGCACCAACATGACCCAGACTTGGTCTCAGGGAGCCCCTACGTGACCAAAGGGGAACTTTAAGGAGGAAAAGGGCCCTTTCAATGCCTGCAGGTAGGAAAGACACTCCAGGCTCCACCCTGGCATTTGATGGTTGGTTTTTTTGTTATTTCCATCTTTGATGTGTGGGTTGCTGTGAACAGTGTCAGGAGCAGCCCATTGTTGGTGACACTGTGAATAAGACAGGGCTAGGGGTTGTACTGGCCTAGCTGGGCTCATTTAACAAAGGAAAAGCAAATGTGTGATAAAAATCTCTATGGGTAAAACCTTTTATTTAGGTGACACCTGTGTTCAACATGTCAGACAAATCCCTGATGTGGCTCCGCTGAGATCCTTCCTGCACTCCAACCCATTGGCAAAACTGCCTTTTGCCACAGAGGAAGGGGAGAGTGTTTTTCAGGTTGTGAAAAAAATGGTTTGAGAGGTTTGGAGAAGGTGACGCTTCTTTGTGCTGCCACATGTTCACTCCTGCCTGCTCTTAGTTTGGCATTTATTTTCCCCATTTTTTCCCCCTTAAAGCCTTGTCTTGTTTGGTATTTCTCTAGTGTCCTGCAGCTCTCTGGTCCTCCCCCTTCTCCCTGTGTTGTGATGTCAAGTGGTGACTGAGACTGAAGACAATGTCCTTATTTTAAAAAATGCCTGTTTCTTTTCCTGTATTATCTTTCAGCTGGTGGATTGGGTTTGGTGTGCAGCAGCATAGGCTTTTAGTTCACCAGGAGCCCTTCTGCAGATGTCTCTACATGCCACTTTTGGCCACCTCATTGGACATGGAAGTGAAAATTTTTACAGAGAAGGAAAAAATATGAAGTACAACTAAATAATAATAATAACAACAATAATAATAATAATAATAAAGATTGCTAATATCAGCACCTTGGTTTTACAGACTGCAGCAGCCTCAATCCCTGACTGTCACTCAGATCACTCTTTGCACCAGAGTCTCACCTTAAATAAGAAAACTTCACACCCCTGTGACGACATCAGGCATCCTCTGAGGGATGTGTGGAAGTACCTGAAGAATGAAAACCAGGTGGGAGAGAACCAAAGAAACTCCTGACAGATAATACTGTGCTTCTTCAGATCTCAAGATATTTTCAAGGGTATGTGCCAAGTATCCACTTCAGGAATTGCCTCTGGGACAGGGAAGGTTCTGGGAAGTGTAGAAAACCACTAATGGGACATGGGCACAGACAGTGGTGTTTTGCTGGGAGAGATGATAACTGTGTGTGGAGAACCTGCTCTGTTGTGGTGCTGCAGAGGGGGGAATTGTGCGAAGTAGAGGCCAAAATGCTCACCTGCACTGGCCACTGTCTTCTGCTACTGGTCTAGTGCTGCTCACTGCCAACATAAACCTACAGCAGAGAGATTAAATAGGCATTAAGTGAGCTAAGGTTTATGGATTTGGAAAGATTTGCCAGAAATCAGCCAGTCACGTAGGGGATGAGCACTGAAATGAACTCTGGGCAGGAGGGAAGGGGTTTGTCTGCAGAGAAAGTTGTGTTTCTCTGTGTCTGGTACGTCCCTGCTCTGCATCAACACACGTGGAGAGGTGTGCAGAGATGGGAGGTGGCAGAGGCTGGCCTCCTGCCCCAGGGAGCTGGGGGGTGAACAGAGGTGTGTTCAGAGAGGATGGCAGAGACTGGGCGTCCTGGGCAGGTGGATGCCCTGAGGGATGCTCCCCGTGCCACCTCTCCACTCATTCCATAGCATGAAACCTCTCTGCAGTGCAGGTAATGTGCCTGTCTGGAACGTGGCTCTGCCCACTCTTTGGGGTGGAAATGGCAGCGATGTAGGGTAACTTTGAATATTTCCCATTGCCCTGCAGTGTTCCACCCCGGTTTCCTCTCTTGCTTTGTTCTCCCCTGACACCGAGTGCTACAAATATCTGTGCTGACTTTTTTCTTGCTCAGTGCAGCCAGCACTGCTGAGCCACCTTGACTCAGCTCTCCACAGATGCCAAATGGGGCAGTGTTTGAGCCCAGCCCCATGAGCTGAAGGAAACTGTGTTGCAATGCTATTGTGAACCTACCTTAGATTTCTAATTTTGGTTCTAGGTGTGAAGCACATCACTCACACTGGTTTTGTTAAGGTGTTGGTAAGCCAAGTCACAGTAAACCCTGTGTAAATGAGCTGAGCCAGCATGTTACAGGTGTGCCCATAAACAAGGCAGGTGCTGCTCTGATGGAGAATGTGATGCTTCAATATTGTACTGCCAGAGTAGGGGACAGAGGCTGCCTCTGAAACAGCAGTTGGGTTATTTGTTGGGTTGGGTTATTTATCTCATCTACATTTGAGGAGTGTGGTTCAGTTCTTAGTGATTTAAAGAAATAAAAAATAAAATCATTTAAGGAAGAAAAATATCCTAATAACCATGCTGAAGTCTTGCTGTAGATATAGAAGTGGAATCACTGAGTTCCCTGGGAAGAAATCACCAAGATCTCTCTGTACAGCCGCAGCAGTGAGAGCTGCAGTGCTGCAGACAGATTTTGGGCGTTTCACCAGCACTCAGGGCTGGGTTATAGCTGGAACCTGCTGAGAATTTTGCTTATCCGCATGTCAGTTCAATGCTTCTGCAAGCACTAAAATGTTCCCTCTCGCTAAAAAATCGGCTTCTTTGCATATTAAAAAGGGGATATGGGAAGTAACATGGTAAATGCAGCATGTGCAAGGGAGGACGGCTCGGATCCAGACAGCACTGGACTGTAGTTATTGGGTTGTCTTACGCTAAAAGAAAAGCATCGCATGTGCAATTAATAATTGTTAATTTGCACAGGCTTTTCCAGTGTTTCCCTGGCCAAACGCAGTTTCTCGGTGACGGCGGGGAACCTTGGCTTCTCCCTCCTGGAGTGTCCGGGCACGAAGGGGAGAACCGTGCTCCCTGTGGAAGCGGCACTCGCAGCGCGCAGGAATCCCACACCCCCTCCACACGCTCCGAAGTTGGACTGAAATAATCGAGTTACTCTCCTCTAGCTCACTCTGCGTTTCCCTCAGCTCCTCACGCCCACCCCGGGCGGGGCGCGGGTGCCGGTCCCTCTCCTGGGCCGTGTCCCGCTCCCGGGAGCGGCCGCGGTGCCCTCAGCGGGGGCGGGCGCGGGGCGGGCCCGGGGGCCGGGCC
>VZSE01000213.1:3009580-3085076 GCA_013398275.1 Promerops cafer
CGCGGGGGCCGGAGGTGGGTGCGGGCGGGTGCGGCCGCGGGGGTGCCCCGGAGTGGGCGCCCGGCCCGGGGCGCTGCGGTGGCTTCAGCGCAGGGCGTCTGTTTTCAAGTGAATGCCCTGCCCGGGCTCTTGCTGGGGCAGGCTTTGCCGCGGGGAGGTGTCTGTCGCCTGTCGGATGCACTCGGATGGTTTGCGCGTTTTTCGCGCGGTGAAATGGGTGGGTTCGGGTCGGTGCGGTCCTGCCCTGTGGCCAGCGCGGGCGGCTGGGTTGGGAAGCTCGGCGATGTGGTGAACTTCAGTGTCCCGGCACTGGTGAAGCCGTGACCCCGCCACGTCCCTTCCGCACCCGCCGTTTTTGGGTTACTGAGAGTTCCTAAACGTGCTGACACAACCCGTTCTGCCGAGCTGCCGGGTGGGTTTCTTGCAATGAAAGCCTTTTCTGCCTGTTGCTGGTTTTCTTTATTTGGCATGATGCTCTCTAGAAATCTTCAGCCCCAAGGTGCCTCTGGTCCGAGCTGCACCGTGGTTCCAGTCAGTGCAGCTCCGTTGGCCTTAGAAGCGTTCCCCCGGGCTGACCAGGCTCTCTGCACACAGAAGGACAATGCCCATTGTGTGCCCAGGTCTGCGTGATGCCCACATCCCTCCTTTCAGTAAATCTGCCCGATGCCTCTCCAGTGAGGCTGTTTGGGGACAGGCACCGGCAGTAGGACTGGGTGGATGAAGCTCTGCTGATTTGACGCTGGTGGAAGGTGGTACGTGTGGATGTCACGGCGAGGCCGGTGTGCCCATGGCTGCTGGGACAAAAGCTCCCCGTTTGCATGCGGCGATGTGTTTTGAGCTGCCTGTGTTTGCAGCTCGAGGGGTGGGAGCTCTCTTTCGAGTGTCTTTAATTGCTCAAGAATTCATGTTTTCCCTCCCGTGCCGTCTCTACCATTTGATAAGCGTGAGCTCATGCCAGAGGCTCGCAGGTAACCAGGGAACTTAATTTCCAACCACTTCAGGATGCCCACGGGAGTGTTAGCCCTGTGATTTGGGTCTCATGGTCAAATCTTGCCCAGCTTAGCCAGAAGTTGGAAAGCTCTGAGTTTGAGTCTGTGGGCTACCCTTCCTTTGCTGCTTGCGAGCCCTTTTCTCAGGGTCACTGTTACCCTGTGATGCTGAGCGATGCTGGGATCCCCAGTCCAGGCTCAGGGGATTGCTGCAGAACCCTGGGTAGGATGGCAGCAGCCAGTCCCCCCTGTGCACCTGCCCTGCCCTTGCCTGCGGCTGAAAGAGGCCCTTCCTCCTGTCCTTCTGCCATGAGGTAGCACTAAGCCTGTAAAATCAGATTTTTTGCAGTGGGAAAGTGTGTCTGGCCTCCCCCAGGCCTGGGGGTGCAGCACGTGGGTGACCTCCCGCGTTGTCCCCATTGCCCATCTTGGTGCCAGATTTGCTGGCTGGGATTCTGAGCCCTGGATCTGCCCTCCCCTCTGGAGAGGAGGCCAGCCCCAGGCTTGGTCAGAGCTCCCTGTGGGACAGGGCCAAGGTCAGATCTCTCTGAAAAGACCTGTTAAAATTTACAGAGATTTACAGACTGTGCTTCAGCTGATTGAATGAAAGTTTGAGAGGTACAGTGATTGAATTTGGTTTTGCCAAGATTTAACTTTCCTAAGTAGAGAAGATTGAAGGGTTTCACTTAAATACTCATTTGTGGTTTTAGTTTTATCTTGATATATAACATCATGCTTTTCAGGATTATTCAAAATTAGTGTTGAGGCTCTGGTCTTCCTGGAAAAGACTTAATAAATTCACTTTTCCTGGAGGCCATGATGCTCTTCTTATTTTGAGAGGCTTTAACTCCTGCCACAGAAAATGCTGTTGTTGACAGGTGTCTCCTGAGCTCTCGCCCTTGAGAAAGAGTGTGCTGGTATCAGAATTGCAGGTTCTTTAAACTGCTGAAGATGCTGTTTCACATGTGTGTGAATGAAATTATAAGTACTGGGTAGGTGATTGTTGCTGGTGAAATTAATCTTTCACAAAGCAGGCTGCAATCTCTTGCCTCTCCTAGAATTTTTATTGCTCTTAATAGTAACAAAGTGTAAAGGGTTGTGTCATTTTGACATTGTTATTCTTGTAATTTAGGAAGTGCTCTTTAGACTGCAGGTGTTTCTGTGGTGGAGGAAAGATATTTTAGGGGAGTGGGGTCTTATGTCCAGCATAAGACAGATTTGAGAAATCTCTTACATGATTAAGGGAAAGTTCAGCCAGCTGAACTTGGGTTTTACAGTTATTGCTTGTCTGAAAATGGATTTAAAGCAGGTTATCAAACCTTCAGGGAAAGAAATTTCAGGGGAATGCACTTAAACGCTGGCATTACCACAAGTGTTATTCCTTGAAATGACATAATAAGGAAGATATTGGCTACTAATGTTCATAGAGGCTTCCAGTTTTATCTCCTCTCTGTCTGTACCCAGTGAATACATCAAAGGAGAAACTCAGTGACTGAAATTGCTGGAGTTTTGCAGGAAGCCATCGTGCTCCGTGAGGAGCAGCACCTTTCTGATGCCTTTGCTGCAAACAGGTGGTTCCTTAATTCTGTGTTGTTTTTCAGCTATTTTGCTGCAAATGATTTATAATAACAATATTAACAATAATAATAATATTAATAATAATAATAAAGCTTTAGTGAGAATCAGCATTAGCCAGTGGCCCTACCTCTGTGTATAACAGAGCTGAAGAAGCAATTTGATTTTCTTCTGGAGTGTCTGATGTCAGTAAGCACCTGGTGTTGGCTAAGGGTGAGGAAGGAGGAGGATGAGAACAAACCTTTACATGCCTTTTCCTCCTATTGTCTGACTGGCAATTATTTGATGATGTGTTTTTAACTTGCTCCCACATGCCCTGTACCCTGGAAACTCCTGCAGGGACTGAGATTTGGTCATGATCATTTGCCTGACAGGAGTTGTGACTGTTTTTTTTTCTTTCCCTTCACAAAACCTTGGCCAGCCTTTTTGGTATTTTTTTGCCAAAATAAGGGCTTTTTAGGTCCATATTTAGGTGCTGCTTGCAGTGCTTTTTCTGCTCTCTGAGAGGTGGGATGTGTGTGCAGCTTGTGTGCAGCCTGGCTTCTTTGCACCCACCTATGCAGGGCCAGACCTCAGCTCTGCTGAGCTGCAGGATAGAGATAGATATATAGTGTAAATTCACTTTTTTGTTTGTTTTAGATATATAAATACATTTTTAACAGATATTTAGCCAGGTGCACCTGCCCTGTCCCTCACTTCCATGGACCTGTGATCATCTGATACATGTACATACCAGCTCTGCATGTGCAGATGCCCTGGAAGACACAAAGTGGTGGAGGGACTGATGGAAAACCTCCATTTGCCAGGTTATATTTACAAAATATTTATCATGTTGCTCCCTCACCTGCTTGACACAGGTTATCCAGGGTGGCACAGGGTCCTTGCGATGGGACACTCACCCTTACCCTGGCTCCTATGCGGGGGAGGGGACAAACAGGAGTGAAATGTGGATTTGAAGATCATGAATTTTATATTTATATATATTTTTGTCTTTGGGATTCGGAGTTTTCCCTGTTTCCACGCAGTAGCATCGTGTGCTGTCGCCGCTGCCCGGAGCACTTCGCACATCCCTCGCTCCTCGTGCCCACGCCGTGGTGGCATTTAGTGATTTCTGGATCCTTTAAGCAGATAAACACCAAAACCTGAGGGTTTACATAACAAGGTGGGAGTGGGGCTCGTGTCTGTCAGACAGCTCCAGCCCCCAGGCACCCATCTGCTGGTGTGGGGAGAGGGGGAGAAGCTGTCTGGTGGCTGCTGCTCCCACACTGGAGAGCTGGGATCCCAAAGGAGCTGGGGCAGAGAGGAAGCCACGCACCCCAGAAGGGAGGCCAGTTTTTTCTCAGAGAATAAAAACTTCTATTTAAAAACAGTTGTGGCTCTCACGAGTCTAAATAGATGCAGGTCAGGGCAATCTTGCTGAAAAAGGGTCAGGGAAGGGGGATGGAGCAAGTGCCAGAGGATCTGCTGCCACTCCTGCAGCGAGCATGGTATCAGCTCAGCAAGGGTGGCAGCCTGCCCAGGGCTTGTTGCCAAAATGAGATGTGGGGCTTTAATACCGAGGTAATTACTTGACATAGTCTTACTGGGCTACCGTGCTTGCTTGGATGCCAGTAAAAAGTGTCTGAGGGTGGGGCTGGGTGGGAATGAGCCCTGGCACACAGAGTGTGCCCATCTGTGCCAAGTCCACACTGAAGCTGCTGTTGGCTGTGTGTGGTGTTCGTACCTTTGTGCTCTTTGGTTTTCTGCAATTTGTTTGCCCTTAAATCTTCCTTTTTGCTCCCTCGGGACGCAGAGTGGACCACATTGAGCTCCATCAAATAAAATGGTTCTACACCTCCAGTAGGATTTGACAGCAAAGTAGCCAGTTTGTGTTAGTTACCTCAGTGTAATAACATTGTCCCTTCCTCCTCTATCCCGTTTTCTATGGCAGAGGAGGAACAAATAAAATAAATGATCTTCTGCCCTAAGGAACTCACTGTTCAGGGAGAAAGGCTGTAATAAAAGGGCAGGTGTAATAAAAAAGGTGAATAGTGGTGGGGTGCATATGTTGCAGAAGAGAAAGAGCACCCCTCCACTGGCCACCCATGGAAAGCCTCTGGGACAGGAGTTGCAGGGCTGAGGATGAGAAACCTCAACTATTGGCAGGTTTACTTGACAGAAGGAGACTTTTCTGTCTGGGTGGGGGAGTCCTGTGCCCACTATACTGACAGCAGCAAATATACAGAATATTCATGGTGTTGAGATCTATTTTCCTGGCTTACACCTGCTGTTGAAGAAAGGATTAAACTGCGTTTCCTGGATTGTGTTTTTCAGGTCAGGCTGTGAGTGGGCCTGATTCCTGTCTTACATTTTTCTTTCTGCCATGCAGTGAGCCCTCGTGTGCAGCCTTCACATGAGGCCTCTTTTTTGGGAGAAATAAGATAAGCCTGCTGATAAACACTGGCAGCAAGGTCCCGCTGAGCTGGGGGCAGTTTACATCTTCTTTTCCAGGGCTGGGGAAGGTGGTCCTGGCACAGAGGGTCCTCTCTTCTCCGGGACAAGCGTTCCAGAGCGCAGAGACAAAAGGCAGTGCCAGGCAGACAATGTCCCACAGAGCAGTGCTCGGACAGCCTCTGTCCCAGCCTGTGCAAGTGGCTGATTCAGAGCCAGTTTCTGGTTGTCTGGCCGTGCAAGAACTTGCTTCTCTTTTCCCTCCAGGATCTGCCGAAGCCGTGTCCCGGGGCTCTTCCTTGCCACCAGCACTGACTCATTGCTGAACCACTTCCCAGAAACTTCTCCCATTTTACTTCTCCCATTTTAGCCGGACTTCTGGCAGGACTTTATTAATCAGAAATACGCATTTCTTGTTCTTCCTGCTTGTCTCTGTCCCACCCAGAAAACACCCGCTGGTGAACACAGTGCTCACTGCATTGCATTGAATCAGATGAACCTTCTCTCACCATCAGCTGGGCTGACTCCTGCTTGAAGCCTCCAGGAAGCCCTTGGGCAGGAGGAGGGTGGGAAATAAACCAGCAAGAGTAATTAATTGCACCTTTCCAACACTTTCAGTAGCCTGAGGTGTTGTGGCCATGGCAGGACCTTGTAACTGCACCCCACTACCTGGCTAAAGCCAACCCTGCTGTTGGGGCTTTTCTTTATTTAAAAAGTAAGTGTTCTTACTCCCAACCAGCTTTGAATGTGGCACACAAGAAGTGAAACAATTGGATGGTTTGTACTTGTATTTTCTCTTTCAATTCAAGTAAGATGCAGATGACTTCACATGAAGAACACAAATCTGCCTTACTCATGGTTCTCTTGAGTGCACTGGGAAGCACCCATGGCTGTTGGGGTCTTCCAGGGAGTTCAGCTGTCCTCTCTCTGTCACAGCTCAAGGGCTGCTGAAACAATTTGGAGAGCAGGCAGTGCATCCTAGTCTTTTCAGAAAGAAGTACTTTGTTTTCTCATTTCTCTTTTGCTATTTATGTAGTCCCTGTGAGATATTCTGAAGTATATTTTTCCATGACTGAGGTTTCCTGCAAATTGATTTTTTTTCTGTGTCCCACCCAGCGTTAAGTCTTACCAAGAAAGAATAGTAGATGACTCACGGTGGCTTAGAAATCTCTGTGGTTAGACCTGATCCTGCAGTGTTTTGGCAGCAGTTATGGCAAGTGAGCCATTTTGTTCACCAGGAGAAAGAACTGGCAAGATAGGAACTGCTGCCTGAGCCTGTTTAGCCTTTTTTGTTTCTCTCCCAAAACTATTGCATTTCTTCCTGCCAAACAGCTTTTTTTTGTCCATGTAGAAAACTCTCTGCAAACACTTTTCTGGGCAGCGCTGCTCCAGGAGGTCATGGCAGTTGAAGAAAAAATAGTCTTTAGTTTTTGCCTCATTATGTGCTGAGGTCTGGAGGGTTAAGCTTGTAAGTCATAATATTAATGCTCTAATTTCCTCTAGGAATTTGTGGGAAAAATACTGTAAAGGAGTTTCAACAAAAAGAGAATGAACTGCAGGATGTCTGCCTTGCCTAGACACCCATGTTGCTTGTAAAGTGCTGGAGGTCTGGAGATGTGGATGGGGGAGAGGAGAGAGGAGGCAGCTGAGGCTCAATTTGTGCTCTGAGATGAGCATCATCTTTCTCTGCCTGCCATCAGCAGGCTCCTGTGCAGGCTTGATCGAGGCATTGTTTTTCCCCTCTAGGAAAGTGGTTAAAAAAAATTTGTCCACTGCATCTATTTTGTTCTAAGCAAGCTGTCAGTATTGTCAATGTGTGTAAATGAGCTATTTTGCATAAATTTGCAGGTGTTTAGTTGTATTTAAGAAAGAAACATAAGGGAGCTATTCTGTTTCTGCAAGTTACTGCTTCGTAACAGACAGTTTCTTATTGAATTTGCCTGAAACCTCAGCCATCATTCCAGAATTATTTGAGAAATCAGAACCCAATTACTGTAATTACTTACTTATCCTTAATTCTGATAATAAGTCAAACACTTGAAGGTATAGAAGAATTAGCTTTTCACTATCTTGAGTGCCCTGTGTCCTAGGTGCTGTTATGTTACCATGTAGGGTGTCCATGGGAGAGGCTGGTTTGCAAGGCCACCTGGAGCCCTCCGTGAAGTCTTGGGGACAGCATCACCTCTGCCCTCTGAGCTTGGCATAATGGCTTCTCTTACAATCACCTCTGGGACTTCCCCCAGCCAACTGTTTTCTTCTTGTAAATGAGACGTTCCCAAATATTTTTTTTAGCTGGCCACGGAGAAGGAAAATGCAGTTCTTGCAAGACCTTAGTGTTATCCTAAATCCACGGATGAAGCTGTTTGGGAACTGGTTGGAGATTTCTGGGTGTGAAAGGGAGGCTGAGGGCTGGTGTCTGCCCGTGTTGGTGCTGGCTGTGCTGAGGAAAAGCAGCTCTTCTTGGAAACGTGGATCAGCAGCAGACATGCACCCTCCTGTTGTCACCTCTGGCACCTGCTGTTGCTGTTTTTTTGGGAATGATGCCTGATTGTACAACAGCCTTTTAGTACTGAGTGCCCCAGCTCGATGGTGGGAGCTGTGGCCACTGAGCACTGCAGCTTTAAGAGTAGACTGGAAAATAACTGAAGTCAAATGAGGACAGAGACATCAAATTCTTGTGGAGCTTATCAGCCAGAATGCATCAAACGCATTTAAAAGCGTTGCTAAATAAAGCATTAAAAATCACTAGGGAGCTTCAGTTTGGAAAGGTGCTGAACCCAGGTTTGCAGGCAAGAGTACAGGAGCATTTTGGGGGGATGAGAGTGTCTGCCCCACATCATGGGGCTTTGCACTTGTGGCTCCAGCCTGTCAGTGACAGTGCTCTGAGGGTGGTGCAGGGTCCTGTTTTGGATGGGGAAGCAGCAGGATTCTGGCTGAGGAGCAGAGAGAGGAGCTGGGACATACCCTTGCTGGGACAGCCTGGTGACCCCAAGGTGCTGCAGTTCCTCTCACGCCCATCAGCCAGAGGTCATCGTGTGCTCTGGGTTACCAAAGTACACCTCTGGCACGGTGTGTGCAGTCAGCAGGAGCTTGGCAGAGGTTAATGTTCAGCGTGAGCAGTCACGGGGTTGGTTCACCCTGCCAGGAAGGATCAGTGTGGGACGGCACCGTGCAGACACCTGTGTGGGCCTGGCACTGCATGTGGGTCTCAGCCCTGCACCCTGCGCTTGGAGCTGCCTCTAAGAGGGACAAAAGCATCAGTAAAACTGTGGTGGTGATTATCCTTGAAGCTGGTGGTGTCGTGGGGAAGCCACCCTGGGAGATGAGCCTTTGCCTTCCACTCCCCAGGCAGGGGAGGGAGGTGGACTTGGCTGCTCACATGGGAACATTTGAGTTCTGCACTGTAGTGGGGACTACACTAACAGTAGTACTGTTTAGTGGGAGGGTTGCTTTCCTCCTCCATCATTGCCCTCTGCTCCTACCAACTGTTCGGGTTTTTGAAAATGGAAATTATTTGAAAAGATCCATTAGGGCAAACAAACTCCCAAAAGTCAAGATAGTAGAAACAGCATTTTACTGAAGTGTTAAACTTTTAGTTCAACAATTAGTAAAAATACACGGTCTAAATCTGCTACTCCTTGTTGCTGTGATACCCACAGCAATTTCTCATTTCTTTGAGCAGGTCACATAAAAGGTCAACAAAATCACCTCCCTGCGCTTTCACATGGGAAAAAGCAGGAGGAGAAAGAAAAGTCATGTTCCCACTTAATGGGAGCAGTTCAATTAGCAGCAGGGTGGCAGCAGGAATGGGGACATTGACCTCCTGACACATACCTGTGCTCTTTGCTGTTATCTGGAGCTGCTGCCAGGAGCCAGTGCCCGTGCAGGGCACAGTGCTGGGCTGAGATCCTGTTGCAGTTGCCGAATCCCTCCCGAGCACCGGCTGCAGTGCTTTCCCTGGAATTAGCTTGGCTGGTAGGAGATATGTGAAGGTCTGTGTTTGCATTTATCAGCTGCCACCTAACCCCACTGTGGGAGGGAGGGAGGGAGGGATGGAGGTGTTGGGCTGCCTGCCAGCATGCCCGCTCGTCTCGGAGCCGCCGGAATTCCCTGCGGAAATGTGGCTTGGCAGGTGGCAGTTGTTGGAGCAGACGTGGCACTGGGAGATACCAGGATAGTGTTGAGTGATGTACAGGACATCAGCCCTGTAGATATCTATACATTTAGGTCACAAAAATACGTGCTGTATTTGTGTGATGTGTTCAGCTATAGATAAGAGCTGCAGCCATGTGGATCATCCTGTGAGCACTGTGGTGGTCCCTGTTATCCCTGATCCTCATGGACATGGTCACTCTAAGAGTCCTGGGCATTACACTAACACTTTGGCTAGCTCCTTGCTTTTAGGATTTTATATAAAGCTTTTGTGAGCTCTGTCTTGTGCCAAACTCTGTGTGTCTGTCAACACCCAGAAGTGTTGCAAGCTTTGGCCTTCCTGCTGTTTGCTCTTTGCAGCAGGCAGTTTTCCAATCTCCTCTTTTCCATCGGCCCAGGACTCTATTGACCACTCCATTGCATCTTGGTTATGTGGTTTGGGGAGGCTGAGATGGAGCCGATCCCCAAGGTGCTGTCACCTGGTTCCCTTTGCCTGCCTGCAGCTGTAGTGCTAGTGGGTCTCTGGGGGTGAGTAACCAGGTTCCAGAGGCTCTGGGCATCTCCTGTCCTGGTTTTCAGGCCTGTTATGTGCAGTGCTCCTGGGTTTAGGGCTGCAGGGTGTGTGCCATGGACCACATCAGGGAGTGCGGGGCTGATGGTGATCCCTGAAGGATGCACAGCCCGAGGTGTGAGTGCTGTGCTTAAACACTTGTCCATGCCTGAGGAATCCAAAACAAGGTGATGAATTACTCTGTGTAGGGCCAGCCTTAATTACCAATAAATACCTAATGATCAGCTTCCTGGAGAGGCTGCACTTCCTGTGGCAGCCCGGGGAGCAGGGATGGTGCTCCTGGGCAGGGGGAGTGGGAGCCAGGGCAGCCAGTACATCAGCATGAGATCAGCAGCTGCTGCCCATCCGAGGATGTTTATGTTTTCCCTTTACTGTTCTGTAAAGCAAATGAAATGAGTCCTTGGGAGGTGCCTGTCGCTTAGGCTGGGCCTGGGTGTGGGGCCAAACCAGCACGGAGGGGCTTTCTGGCCAAAGCTGTGGGTTAGTCACCAGTGCCTTACCTCATCCTTTCCCTTGACCTGCCTGGCTTTTCTGTGTCCTCTTCTCTAGCAGAAGTGCTGTGGGATGGATGCTGCAGAGCCCTGTCCAGGGGCAGAAGGGGCTCTGCCCAGTGTGGATAGTGCAGCAGGGACTTCCAAAGATGAACCTGTTATTTCCAGGCTATCCCAGCCTTGAAGCATCTCGTGCCCTGTTGCAAAGAGGCTGTGTGGATTCCTGTGACTTTGCTGTTCCTGCAGGCAGGCTGGTGGCTTGGCAATAAGCCTCACATGGCAAGGACTGTAGAAATCAATAATGCAGAGCCAGGGAACTGTGCTGCAGGAAGCACTAATTGGTTTTTGCTTTTAGAGGTATTGCTATTAAATGTGGGCACTTTGTGGGAATAATTGTTTTGGAAACAGTATTTTAAAATATTTTAGTTTTATCAGGATTGGACTAAAGATAAGCAAATTAGGTCAGGATGATGTTTCAACGTGTCTGTTGTTGATCTGGATTTTTATTTCAGTTCTCAAGCTCCAGATCTTTCCGGGGTAGGAGCAATGCTTTGGTTCTTATTCAAGGGCTGTTTTGTGTGTTTTAAAGAACAAACCCTAATCCTTTTGCACTGCCCCTGCAGTATGAGCATCCAAAAGGGCAGATTTTCAGGAGGCATCTGCATTTGCTGTTGCTGGCTCCTCTGGCTGAGTGTTTTCAATGCCAGGGTTAAGGCATTGCTGAGCATTTTTCAACCCTTTTGACTTTTAGTTCCATAGTTAGGAAATGTAACATGCTACCTACAAGAGCCCTGGGTTTTTGATTAAATATTGAGGGAAGGATAAAATCAGTGTGTGTCTATTTTGCTTTGTGTGAGTATGGGGATTTTTCCTGGGCTGGAAAAGCAGGATGCTCTTTGCAGGTGCTGGCAGGGATCCTGAGCACACGGGACACTTCCTAACTGTGTGGAGGGCTGACCCCTGCCCAGGGCTGTGGAAGGAAGGTGTGCCAGGGCATAAATCTGGGGTGCTGACAAGCCCAGCTTCTCCTGGGGAAGGCAAAAAACTCCTCAGAAATGGCTCTTGTCAAATGAGGGTATTTCTCTAACATGGAGTGGTCCAAAGCTAATTTTAGTTTTAAAATGGGATGAATTAGGAAATATTTATATGCAGAAGATTCATCACCACTAGACGGAGCAAAAAGCTGTTGAGGGCATCGTGCATGGGAATTGCTTGGCATTTCATTTGGGCTCTTGGTGCCCCTGTTGCACCCAGGCTCCTGGCAGCAGCAGCAGGAGGAGAGAGAACTCACAGCTCAGATTCTTTGGGCTTTTGTTTGTTTGTTTGTTTTCTGTTTAATAACCCCATCTCACTGCCCTGTTTTGGCCTGAGCCTGTCTCTTCTGCTCCAGGCAGCCTGGGAGGTTTTTTGTGTGTCTCACCAGGGGTGCTGCTGCCTGCAGGAAAAAACCAAGTATGGGAACATAGGTCACTTGTCACAGCCCTTGCCAGAAGGTCACTGTACTGGGAGAGATGTCATGAGAACAGGAATGAGATAATTTTCAGGGATGATAGTGTTTCTCACCATAGGGATAAGAGTTGATATAGAGCATTAAACCCTGGGAGGCATTAGCAGGAAATGTCTGTCTTTCCTGGATTTATTTTCTCTTTTCCCAAATGAAGTTTTTCTGGGTTTCATAGCTCTGTGTGGTGCTTTTCAGCATTGGAACCTCATTAAGGAGCTGTGCTTGTCTGAGCTTGTTTCAGATCTGCCATGATATAGAATAAACTTAGGCTGACCAAGTTTTAGGTAGTCTGTGCTATTACCAGCCGCATACATTTTCACATCAGGACGTCACTGTCTTCAAAATACAGAACTGTTCATGAATATTTACAAAAATATGTATTTTCTGCCTTCCAGTTTCCATGCTTTTAAAGCTGTGCTTTTGTTGTCCTGTGCAACAAGTAGAAAAAAATTTTCTTTAGTGAAGGCTGAGATGGTCATATGATCCCTGAAGTAATAACTTGGGGTTAAAGCATAACCAAAATGGCAAATAACAAGTAGATATTGGGCTTGTAAAGTTGCAGGATGGAGCTACAGGTTTGCAATATATTCACAAGGGCTCAGGGATTAATATAGTTAATTTATATTTTTTTAGTCATTGCCCCTGCAGTTGAAATCTTGGCTGATTCTTGGTGCAGTCACTATTTCCAGTGTATATATTTCACTAGTTCGAGAGGTTTAGGGCCTGTGTGCTGTGGGGACAGCCTGGGACAGGAGGCAGAGAACTTAAGTGGTGCTTCAAGAGGAAGTAATTAATGTGAGAATTGGGTTGGACAAAGTTAGTGTCAGCAGTCTTTACAGGGTTTGTAGTATGTGCTTTTACCTCTTTCAGTTTTTAATCCTCTCCTTTTTTCCTTGTCTGTTCATTCTTTCCAGTGTTTTCCTTTCCTGCTGAGCCTTTTCACTGCATTTTCCTTCTTGTTGCTTTTCCCAGGCAGACTTTGAGCCGGATAGAGCTGGTGCAGCACCTTCCCTCTGTTCAAACACAGCCTGCCACACCAGCTCCTGGCTGCCCCGGCAGCAGGTTTGGGGTGTGGGTGCTGGGGTGCAACTGTTCCCCTGTCTCCTCCAAGCCCTGTGGCCCTGCAACCCCCTCCTCAGGCAGTGCCATGCCTTTGCCATTAGATAGGGCTTTCTCCCTAGTCTCTGCTTTAAACCAGCAGTTAAACTAAGAGTAGATTTAGATTAGATATTAGGAACAAATTCTTGCCTTTGAGGGTGCTGAGTCATTGGTTGCCCAGAGAAGCTGTGGATGCTCCATCCCTGGAAGTGTTCAAGGCTAGGTTGGATGGGGCTTGGAGCAACCTGGGATAATGGAAGATGTCCCTGCCCATGGCTGGAGGTTAGAACTGGATGATCTTTAAGGTCCTTTCCAGCCTAAACCATTCTGTGATTCTAATTCAGAGCACTTCTCCCTTGTCCACCCTGCTCACAGGAACCTTCTGCAGGGCTGTCACATTTCTCTGTCTTCTCTCAGTATTGACACTGTTTTCACAGGTCAAATGCTTTAGGTCTGAGTCTTCCTGTGTTCTGCACCATCTCTTCCTTCCTGGCTCACAGGCAACAGTCCTGTTTGTGCATCTTGGCACAGGTTTTGCCTTTGTTCGGATTGCCAGTTCTTGACTCAGTCAGACCCTGATTTTTCTCTTTTGGTTGTTTGGGTTTATTTCCTTTAAAAAACATGCTGCTTCTATTGTGAATGGCAACAGCTGAATACTGAAATGCAGCACTTATTTCTCAGAAGCTTTATCCTCTTACTTGCAGTCTCCTGTGATTTGCTGGTATCACTTGAGTTCAGTGTCAGAGGTTTCTAATTCCCTTCTCTAGTCCATCAGCAGTGTGAGCAGTGAGTGGCACTGGACAGACAGGGCCTTCTTGGTGTAGCCTGCCTGGTTTGTGGTGAAATCCTGGATATCCCTGTGTGGTTCCTGTCTGCAGCCAGGCTGTTGCAGATTAATGCAGGCATTCCTCAGCTTACCCATGGGAATGCAGAAAGTGCCTGCATGGAAACTCTGCCCAAGAGGTTAAATAGCTCTTACAGAGCAGAGCCCTGTAAAGCAATTTGGCAAAGCTTTCAGAGGGATGTGGTATGTCCTGTCTCTCCAGCTGACCCCAGTGCCACCCACCCTGCCCCGTGCTGGGTTTGCCCTGTGTCCTCTGGCTCTGCAGCAGCAGCTGTGACAGGGAGCGTGGCCACTGCCCAGGCTCATGGGGCTGCTGACGGGGCCACGGGCAAGTCACATTTTCCCTTTCAACCCCAAAATTTGGCTCAAATCTCAACAGGGGGAATCTCGCTGCTGGGACTGACTCAGGTCCATCTGAGTTTGGACCTTGCTTTGTTGCAGGATTTGTCTGTGCCAGCTGTGAAAACAGCTTTAGCTTTAAAAAAAAAAAACAGAGTTATGGAGCCCTGCTGCGGTCCCTTGGAAATAATCATTGCATACACTGGTTAATTGTTTATCCATTAACCAACTGTGTCAATTAATCTGACAAAGAGCCTTGCTGTACCTGGCACAGTGGGGAGGAGAGGAGGAGGAGGAGGGAGGATGAGCATCCTGCTGATTTCCTTCAAGTGTAATTGCTGGCATGGCACATCCAGACTGTGTTTGGGCTTGTGTTCTCTTTGACCATGGAAACTTCTTTTGGAAAGGGCATTAAGTTTCCATGAAGCAAAAGCATCTTCTGATGGAGAAAAAAACCCCCAAATTCTGTTTTGTTTCTAAATGTGAATGCAGACAGACATACAAAGCAAGACACTGCTTTATTTGCAGCTAGAAATACACAAAAAAATTATTTGCATGAAGTGCTGAGTGGGAAATAGGATTTTAATGTATGTATTGGTGCAGAGTGAGGCTCTGGGCTCCCTCCTGCCATCCCCAGGGTTATTTGGGAAAGCCTGGTAGCATGGCCTCCCCTTTGGAATGCTGTTTATGTATGCCTGCTTTCCAGGGAGAAAATCAAACATCCAAAGCCAGTCTATATCAGGTGGAATGACTTCACTCCAAACAAATGAAAATGTACCTTATGCCCTCTGAATAACTGAAGTCCCTTGCAGTACATTGTTAGAATAGGAAAAGTGGAAAGCTTCCACAAGGGAGAACTGGCTTTCCATGAAGTGGTGATGAGGGAGGTGTGGGGCAGTGCCAGTGCCAAATTCCTGCTGCAGAGAGGCTGCAAGGGCTGGGTAGGGTAACATCAGTGGGGTGAGAACAGTTTGATAATTGAAACAAAATAAAATATAGTAATAATTGTAATGGAAGGGGAACAACACTGATGGAAACAAGTGATACACAATACAGTAACTGCTCACCACCCCCTGACCAGGGCCCAGCCCCCAGCAGCAGTTGGCACCTTCCAGCTGATTTCCCCAGCTGATATCCTGGGAATGGTGTCCTGTGGAATGGAATATCCCTTTGGCCAGTTTGGGTCCTGGCCATGCTGCTCCACAGCTTTTTGTGTGGAGCTTTTTTGCTCCACACCTCCTCATTGTCAGAGCATTGGAAACTGGGAAGTCCTTGAATTAGGGGAAGCAGAACTTAGCAACAGCTCAAACATCAGTGTGTTATCAGCATTCTTCTGGTCCTAAATCCAAAACACAACGCTGTACCAGCTGATAATAAAATTAACTCTGTCCCGGCTGAAACCAGGATGTTGCCCCAAAGTTCAGTGTGTCACTGGGAAAGGAGATACCTACATGTGTGTTTATATTTAAATTATTCATGCAGATCTCTTGAAGTGACCTGGGGACCCAGTGATCCCCTGGTCTGGTCCTAAAGCCTTCTGTGCTCTGGTGGCTTTCCCTGCCACTGGTGGAAGGTGACAGAGTGCCCAGGCCCTTGGAGCCCTCACTCCCAAGATGAAGCTGTTAGTTCTACATTTACTTTGGTATAAGAGAAGAGATTGACCCAGTTTTTCTTGATTCAAGTCTGTGTGCAAATGGATTTTTTTTTCCTGAAGGCAGCTGCTTCTAGCATGTTTTTAGGCGTACATGGTATCAGCCTTATGTAGTAATGAAATAATGGACTTGTTTCAAGAGGAAACAATAATAAAGAATGTTCTTTCAAAAGCAGCTAAACACATGATTTATTAAAATGTTAAATTATTTCCAAGTTACAGCATACCCAGCTCTTGTTGTGGAGCTCACTCAAGAATAATTGCACAGTGTTCTCTGCAGAACTTAACATCAGAAATGTCACACGTTTTTGGAAAAATCATTCTTTAATGTAAGAGCTTCCAAAAGTATAAATGGGCGTCCTTGTATTGACTTCTGTAAAATGTTGCCAGTTTGTCCCATCCATGTTTTTTCAGTGTAGCTGTCGAGCTGTGACATTTATTGCAGAACAGGACAAAGATTGAAGGGACTTTTTATCATCATCGGGGAGATGCCCAGGAGCTGGAGCCTGGCTGTGTGCAAGGACCAGCAGCCAGCTCCACAGCCCCATGGTGAGATGCAGAGCCTGGAGAAGGAAGAGGAGGAGGAGGAAGAGGGTTTGCAAATACTCACGAGCAGGGAAGGCTTGTGCTAGTGTCAGTAGCTGTGCCTATTGATTTACTTTTGTTTCCTTATTTTTTTTTTCTTTTTCCTTCCCCATTTTTCTCGTGACTCGGGCTCCTGGAATGGATGGGTGGGAATAAAGGTGGGAAGTGCTGTAGTCAAACACTTTTAAGTGCCACTGCCTGAGTGCCCTGAGCAGGCAGCAGCCTTTTCCCTGGCCGTGTCCCCATCACGAAGGGACAGTGGGCTGGTCCCCTGCAGCCACCTGGGATGTTGGAGGGGTGAGCAGAGAAGCTATGAAGTCCACCTTGTTGCTCCCAGGCTTTCTGTGGGCATCAGGATGCTCCTGACCCTGGAGAGGAACCTTTAGAGCTGTAACTTTTGAGCCTGCTGAGAGGATGGAGCCGTGGGAGAGCACAAGGCGTGCAGACACCACAGGCAATTGTGGTGCATAGAAATAGAGGAAATCTTAATAATGCTGAGAGCTTCTAGCACTACTTCACTCAAAGGAAGAACATGTAGCAAAAACTCCTACTGATTTTCTGAGTGAGCTTTTTCCCCATCTAGCCTGACCTGGGAAATTAAGTGACTTAATTCACGCCGGGTGAATTAAGTCCGGGATTTGGCCAGGCAATTATATGGTTTGTAGCCTTAGGGCTGAACATTTGCCATTGGGTGTGTAGGATGGGGATAGTTGGGGTGAATGTGGGTAAATGGATGGAAGGAAGATGTGTCCATGCATTGCCAGTGGCTTCCTTCAGCCCTGTGTTGTAGAGAAGGAGGTGACAGCTCTGCCCTGTCTCTCCCCAGCGCCCCGCAGCTCCTGAGCGCAGGCCCCTGAGATGTCTCTGAGAGCAGAAAGCCATGCAGCCACATCCACGCTGAAGAAGCTCGCTGCAGACATGAGCAACATCATCGAGAGCCTGGACACCAGGGAGCTCCATGTGGAGGGGGAGGAGGTGGACTCGGAGGTGCTCACTGACCCCAAAGGCACGGGTGAGTTGACACCCGTGTGTTCTCATCCCATGTCCTGCCTGGGTTTTAACGATCTGTTGACAAGTAGGCTACAGCCTCAGGGGTTTTGCCAAGCCCAGCATTGACCCTCATGTAGAACCAGGAGGCTCTTAATACTTGAGCTTCTCAAGTCAAGTCCCTTCTGTGTAACCTTGTCTTTGAGCTCTCTTTAATAAAAATTGCTCTCTTTTGCTGGAATTAATGCTGCTGTATAAATGCTCCCATGTTAAAGCATAGCTGCTGTCTGCTGGCTTTGGTGCCCTGTGGGTTGTTACAAGGCTGTTGAGATAACAGTTTTGTGGGGTTTGTGGTCCTTGCAGTGTGCATTCCCTTCTCTGCCATCTACCACACCCATGGGTTCAAAGAGCCGGGCACGCAGACGTACCTCACGGGATGTCCTGTCCGAGTGCGTGTGTTGGAAGTTGAACGCTTCACTTCCACTAAGAAGGTCAGAACTTCCAGAGATTTTGTTTGATTTCTGTAGAACTGTATTTAAAATGCTGTTTGTGCCTTAATTTTGCACTTGCTTGTTTGTGGGCTGAGGAAGCAGCAATGCCTGTGTCTCAGAAAACTCTTAGGAGAGAATGTTATCTGTCTATTTATAAAACCTAATAAAGCAGAGCAAGCAATCGTGACACAGTAATCCGTAAGTAAAGCTGGATAAAGGCTCTTTAGATGAGCAGCTGCAGGAAAATGGCTTATTTCAAAATTGCATCCCGTGTGGTGATTTTCTCCCCTGCAGGTACCAAGCCCCAATGTTTACACCATCGAGCTGACCCATGGAGAGTTCGTCTGGCACGTGAAAAGGAAGTTCAAGCACTTCCAGGAGTTTCACAGGGAGCTGCTGAGGTACAAAGCCTTCGTGCGCATCCCCATCCCCACCAGGAGGTGAGTGTGCATCCCCGTGGACACAGTGGGCTTTGGGAGATGTGATCTGTTGACTTTTAATATCTTATCTATTTGGCTTCACTGGTCCCTTTGCTGTAAGGAGGAGAGGGCAGAAGAATTCAGTCTCCATGAATATTTAGCAGCTATAATAAAAATATTTAATCTACATGTTTAGCAGCCGTAATCTAAGTGATGCAAACATCTCTCTACCGACGCAGAAAACATTGTCTCCTGGGTGATCAGCTTTTGGGCTGGATTTGCCTTGAACTTGGGGAAGGGTTATGATAATGCTAATGGAAATTGCTGGAGCTTTGTGGCTTTCTGACAGCGTGGGCAGCATGTGGGAGGTATGGGGGTCCCTGGCCAGGCTGGTCTTGGTGCTTGGGATGGCTGGAAATATAAGAGGAACGGGAAAAGAAGTGTGAAGAGAAGTAGTGTTGGTGAGTGAGAGCCTTCTGATGTAGAGAAACATTGGGATATGATAGGAAAGGTAAAATTATGAGGGGTTAAGAGCTGGAGGAACATAAGGCCCTAAAAGTAGGATGTAGGCTTCTTTTCCTTATGAGACCAAAAGGTGGCCCTCAGAAATCAAACAGATACTTCTGTGTTGTGTTTTAGTTTGTAAGACACTTGGAACACACTGGCTTCTCGGATAGAAAAAATAAAGGCATTGCAGCAGAGGGTTATCGAGGCATAGAGACACTTGCAGCACTGAGAGCTGATGCTGGGCTGTGTTTTTCCTTCCAGTCACACAGTGAGAAGACAATCCATCAAAAGGGGAGAGCCGAGGCAGATGCCGAGTCTGCCGCACACCGCAGAGAGCACGGTGCGGGAGGAGCACTTCTCCAGCAGGAGGGTAAGTGCCCACCTCAGTCTGGGGGCCAGAGGGATGCTCTGAGGTGCAGAGCAGCCTGGCAGCTTGCTTGAAAAGCCACACACTATCAAAACCCTGGTTTGTTACCATTACGGTATTTTGCTTGACGAAGTTTGGCTTTGAAAAGTCCAGCTTTAATGCCAAATTCTCTGCTGTGCAGTGATGAGGATGCTGCTTCTGGGGTTCATGTGGGCAAAGCTTTCCTCTGCAGCTGAGGAACACCGTGATGCTGGGAGTGGTGGTTCCCCTCCTCCCACCTGCTCTGATTTAAAGATAGACAAGGCAGTTTGCAGAGTCAAGTTGCCTGATGGAGGCAGCCCTGTGGCCATCAAAATCTGAGAGATTTCAGTGCCGTCCCCCTCTGAAAGGGGAGATGACAGTCAGGCTATTGATGCTGAAGTGGGTAATTTTAGCCCAGGCACACGTGTTCTGTGTAACTTCATCAGATGTTAACAGATGGGCCCTTCCATGGAGAGGGTGGGTGTCTTCCTACCTCTTCATTGCAGCTTTGCTGCTCGCAAGTTAAAAACCCCATGTTTGTTCAGGCTGTGCTTATCGTTCTCTTTCTGCTGCTCCCTCCCTCCGTGGGCTTTGTGCCACTAGAACTTCAAGGCCCAAAGGATTAAAGGATTGTGTCTTGTGGCTGTGCCATGCAGAAACCCTGCTGTTCACGGCTTCTCTGATGTGTGGGAAGTTTGAGGAGAGAGATGTGGGTTTAAAAGCGGAAGAAAACTGTTTTATAGATGCTTTTTTTTCCAGCTTGTGTTTCCTTTCAGTTTACTTTGTGTCCTGTAGGACTCTGCCCAGTTTCCCATGCCCAGACAGTCTGATTTTTTTCTTTTCCCTTTTACCATGATGATGGTAAGAGATTACTTCTCCCATAATGGTTTCTTCTCTTCTCCCCTCCTGACTGGGGAGGCCCAGCCGCTGCTCTCTCTGTGTCCTTGGGACAGGACAGCATGGTCCCTGTATCCCTCACCCCATGAACCTTTGGTTTTGGTTAAACAGGCTCTCTCAGTTGCCTCTGAGCCTGTTTTCTCACAAAGCTGATTCCTTTGGGTCAGAAACAATGGGGACTGACTTGGTATTCAAAATTGTTCTGAAACTTTAGCTCAGTCACAAAAGCTGACCTCCAAAGTGACCCTGCCACAGAACACGTCTGCTGGTGGAAGGTACAAACACAGAACTATGAACAGTAAACAACCTATGACCAAACTGTTTATGGTGCTGAGCTATGTTACCCTGTGAGCACATAATGATGGATTTATTTATCCACTCAAACTGAAAAGTGGGTCTGATTTCTTGATTACTTCCTAATGCCAGACAGTTGGATTACAGGAATTTTCAAGAAAAACCTCCACATCCTATCTAAAGTTTCAACATTTTAATTGTAGAAACAGCTGGAGGACTACTTGACAAACATCCTGAAAATGCCAATGTACAGGAACTACCATGGAACAGTAAGTAGAAATTAGTTTGCTTAATTGTCTAAAGAATATTCACTTTACAAATGCTGAATTCATTGGAAGGAGACATGCAGCTTCTGCAAGAAGCATTTTACAGCTGTTTTGTGAGCATTTTGGCTTAGCTGATTTCTCCAACACAAATGTAATATGATTAAAACCAAAGGGATGACTCAGTGTTAGAGGTTGCTGGTATAACACAGGGATAACCTCCTCAAGCTAGTTCAGTCCAGACAGCTGGTTGTACATGTATGATGCTGAGAGATTCTGTTTAATTCTGCAGACTGTGTAAGATGATAAGGTTTTAAATACTTAAAAAATTGGAATCCAAACCATATTTGTAATCGCTCCTTCAGCCTGGGCTTTGTGTGTGGTTCTGGGTGCAGATTTGTCTCAGGTTTCTGTGCTGTGCAGTTTCCCTGGACATTAGTGATGTTGAGTTTGTGTGTGTGGGATACCCAGAGAGGTGAATGAGTATTTTGTCAGTTCCAAATGGAGATGGTAGTTGGCTTATTTCCCCGAGTCAACACTATTTGAAATGAGGAGAGATGTCAAACCCAGCTTCAGGCCTATTTTAAGCAAAAATATTTCTTTTGAAATTCATCCTTGAATGTTTCTTCAGAAGTCCTCACCTGTCAGCCACAGCTGTGACATCTCTTGGGGATGGTAATTTATTTCCCCTTTTTTTGGCTGCATAATGACTGTGTTACTTCATCTTTTGTATTACCAGCAAAATCTGATGCACGCACTGAGTAGCTGCCAAGTTTAGTGACATTTCTGAGCACAGAGTGATAACTGGGAACACCTGGTTTTCAAACAAGCCAAAAATACAGACTGAAATTTGGGTTTCTGTAGCAGCCGCTTCTCTTCCACTTTTGCTGTTGTTAGATATTCTTCTATTTTGCAGGATTTCCGTTGTGTGGAGATGTTGGGCAGCTCATAGCTGGATGTTGTGTATAAAAACTTAAAAACTGTTTGTGCTGTGTTGCAGAGCTCAGTGTTGAGCTCTGCTTGTTCCGTGGGACAAAGTGCCATTGGGGTTGGCCATTGTGCTCTGGATGGTAAGAAATCTTCAGGCTGAGGCTGTGGAAGCTGCATTTCTTAGAGTGCTTCTTTAGGGGACAGGCTGTGGAGCTTAATTGCAATGCAGTGAAGAGCTGTGGAAAAAAGAGCTGTCTGCATGAGGAAAAGAGTCATCTTTTGTTCTAGAAGCAAGATTGGGATAACTTGGCAATTTTGATCAGTAGCATATGCAGAGCGGGGGAGAGTTATTTTACAGTGTGGATCCATCTTGTCACTTCTAGGCAGGCGTTGCCTTTTTCAAATATTTTGGAACATTTCTGCTCCTATGAGAACGTGGGTGATGCTTTGGCCAGGCTGTGGTTTGAGACGGGCTGCACAGTGGGGGCTGGGAGAGGAGATGGGCTGCCCTGCCTTCCCGGGCAGCTGTGGGGTGCTCCCTCCTGGACTCAATCGCCCTTCTGTCCCCAGCCCTCAGAGCCAGATGTCCCTTTTGCACATCAATTCTCAGTTTATTGTTGGCTTTCACTGGATTTGGCCACAGAGAAGCGTTCAGGGAGGACTTTGCTGCCCATGGTGGTGGCACGGGTCCTGCAGGCGATGCTGGAAGAAAGCACAGGGAAGGAAATGCTTCCTTTAAAACAACACCCAAACAACCCCCACCATTCTCAGATGAGACTAAAGTGAAGATTTCTGGCACTTTCCCTGGAGCTGTATTTGTCCTCCTGAGGGCAAAATGAGAGCTTTGCTCTTCCTGTGGTTGAGAAGTCTTTTGCCCGGATGCTGACAAATGCTGTAGCTATCTTCATCTTGGGGCACATTTGGACTCCTTTGTGTTCCTCTCATCAAATCCATGCACTGAGGACTTTTTTAAAATCAGGAACTCTGTTAAATCAGGCACGGAGTTGCAAAGGCAAGCTGAGACCTGCCTGGAGTGTAACCCTTGGTCATTGTGAAGAGCCTGCTTGGGTCAGTAGCATCTCTGAGGAGATGTTTTTTACATCTGAGCTGCACAATTTAATGAATTTGCTTTTTTACTTCTTCTATTTTGCATTTGTGGTTAATTTATTATTTGCCAGTGAGAGCAAACTGCTTTTTACACTGTCTGGAGGATGTGCCATGCAGAGACAGTTTAGCCTGCAAGTCAAGCTTGTGGTTTTACAGACCTGAAGTCTCTGGTTGGGTTAAGGATAGGTCCACAGTGACCACATAGCATTGTAGAGGTTGTACATCGTCTAGTTTTTATATTTAATTTTTTAAAATTATTTGATTTATGTGATTAAATCTCATGTCTTCTTCTTTCCAAAACCTTTTTATAGTACTTTTGGGCTGAAGTGCTTTAAGACAATTACTATTAAAATGAATGTTGTGGGAATCTCTGTGTGTTAACTGTTCACACACTTTTTTCTGAAAATTGGAAATCAGAGGAATATAGCCTCAAAATGTTGAGGCTTAATTGGATTCTGTTTAAAAATTTTATTAATTGGACCTTTGCATTACTTTTTGTGCAAGCTCCCATACTTAAAAGATGCCCAAGCAAAGTGAAAAGTAAGATTTGATTGGAGTGTGTGTATGTGTGTAATGTTTTGCATGAACTTTAGAGAGAGTGAAAACCTCATCTTAAGTGAAAGCAACACAATTAAGAACAGCTGAGAAGTGAGAGTGGCCCCTAGTTTGCCTACTAGTTTGCCCTTGGATCTGCAGACCTTTGTGGAGGCCCCTACCCAACCCATCAATATTTTTAGCTATTGCACTTGAAATGCAGCACATTTAGGGTTTTTTTTTAATGTGTATTTTGTATAAGCAAATTTTTTTTGTGTAAGAAATTGTGCTGAACAATATCATTCTGAAGAGTGTGTAATTCCATGTTATTGCTAGTGACCAGTGCTAATCAGCTTTTGATGCATTTCTGAACCCACTAAATAAAGAGCAAGAGTCAAAATGAAAAAATGCAGCATGGAGAAGCTGAATCCTTTCTGAAATGCAGATGCCCTATGAAATTTTTACTTACATAAGTCATGCATGCTCCACATTGCTGGCAGGACCTTGCAGCTGGTTCTCCACCTTCCACAGCCTGTCCTCCTGCAGCCCATCACTCTTGTCCACCTTTTCTTTTTTTTTTTTCACTGCCACAACAATGTCATTGAAGCTGCATTCTCCAGGCCCATATCTCATACCAAAACCATCCTGCTGTGGGTCACTCTGAAACCAGAGTGGGATGCCAGATCCCAGGGAGGCAGCTGGGCAGCGCAGGAATTCCGATGTGACGGAGATGAAAGCTCCTGGCTGCCCTGCCTGCCTCTCCCAGCCTCTCTGTGAATGATGAGCACCTCAGATGAGGCACTGTGACAGTAAAAATAGCTAATTGTAACAATAAATCATTCCATCAGATATTTTGCACTACAGTGGTGTATTTTCCTTCTAACTGCAGGAATTTAAGGGGTTTTTTTACAAACCAATGCTTGATCAGTGTGTTGGATGGGCTCCTGTCGTTGCTATTCCAGAGATTGCTTGGCTGAAGAGGAGATTGCTGTGCTGCCAGACAATCTTTCTTTCTCTTTTATGTAGTGGTAGTTCTGTTTCTGCAAGTAATTTTTCCTCTTGGTTTTCCTTTTTGCTTCTTTGAGGACAATTATTTCTCTGCATGCAGTGCTCCTCAAATTCCTGCCAGCTTTCTGGTTCCAGCCAGCATTTTCAAAGGGTTTTGACATTTATATGCTTTTTTTGTGTGTGTGCCCACTGTGAGAGAGATGTCTGGGTTTCTGATTTGTCTGATAGGAAATGCCATGAAGAAGTTAAAATGGGTTCCAGATAAAGAACTGGCCTGATAATTTGCTTGGGACCTCTGATAAGGGCTTGTAGGGTACACTGGATTTTTTCTGGTGCTTCCCACCCTGCTCTGAGTGTCACTGCAGAAACAGCTGAAACATTCATTGGTCATACCTGGTGCTTTTCCAGAACACTTAGGGAGAACAGACAGAGGAAGATGTTTGGTAAAATAGCATGGAATGACTTGTTGTAACCACTTTCTGAAAACAGGCGGAAATCACCCTAAAATCAAAGCTGAAAAATTGCCTCAGCTGAGTAGAGGTTATTTTATGTCCTTGAGATAGATAGTCAGAGGAAAGCAGTAGTGTCTTTTGTTCTTCTTCGTGGCCTTGGCTGATATGAGAAGTTTGGGAAGGTCCCAGGAGCAGCTGAGCATGAGGAGATGGAAGGAACTTTGGTCCTACTGCTGTTTTCTGGGAAAAAAATGATGGTATTGGGAAGGGAGCCTGTGCTAACCTCATCATAATGGCAAGATAGACTTTGACCCCAAATTTACTGATACTTTTTGTTATACTTGGCATCTGAAAATGTCTTTGAGACTTAGGGGTCCACCCATGTAATTCCTGTGTCCACCCGTATAATTCCTGTGCAAAACTGGATTTTGTTGATGAGGGCCCTGAGGCTGGTTTGCCAAAGAGAGATGACAGTGGCCCTTTCCTTGAGAAGAGAAAGCCTTTCCTTGGAGTTGCTGTGGGTGTGGGTGGGCATATCCTGAAGCTGGTACCGAGGCTGCCTCCTGTCCCGGCTGCCACCAGGAGCATGGGCTGAGCCCTGGACTGCAGCCCCAGCAGGGTTCATTGCCAAAATGTGCTGTCAGAGCCTCTGGCTTGCTTCCTGGCCCAAGGGACAGTGACACCTGCCCTCACCCTGCCCTGAGCACCTTTCTGCACTTGGACAACTTGATATGACAATAAATTAGAAGTGCCTGGGTGCAGACAGGGTTCTGCCGTGCAAGGCGACTCCTTCGCAGGGCTGTGCCTGCCCCAGCCCTGTCCTGCACAGGACTCCCTGGGAGAATGTTTCTCCCTGCTGAGGGGGCCCAGGGCTAATATCCAGCAGACTGCCAGGAATGTCCTGCTGTGCCAAGAAAAGCCTGCTCGGTCAAAATTGCCCAGTGTCCTATTTTTAGAGGTGAATGTAATGTTGCTGAGCTTTCTCACCGGCTTTGCTCGCTGGTATCTTCCCTGCAATCCCTTCTGAAGCAGGGGGAGCCATGAGGAGGCAGGTTCCTTGACTTTGGGATTTGAACTTGCTCTCCTCCTGCCCCACTGTGGTTTTCCTGTGGATTTTCAGTTCCTGGAACCAGATGGGCAGTGTTGTGTGTCCAGCACTGACCTGCTGCAGTGGCCTTGGAGGATGCTAATGGGTTGTGGGGCTGAACCCTCCTGTGGTGTCTCCATGGGGTAGGGGGCTTAAAGGGTTGCTCCCAGCTCTGGGCATGTGTCCTCATTTCCTTGCCAGTGTTTCTGTGAAGGTCCCTGGAGGGAGGAGAGGATTCAGGCAGCCAGCCAAGATCACAGACCCCTGAACAGTGTCAAACTTGAGCCTTTGTTTCAGCCAAAGATCCAGGAGGGAGACTACCAGGGAGTCCCTGTGATACATTTGAGTTTCATTGTCCTGAAATGTGTTCTCCAAAGTACATCTAAAATAAACAAACAGAAAACTCAACCAAAATACTTTCCTTGGTCTTCTTGAAGATGCTTAAGTGATGGTGGATAACATCTGCTTTGGATGTTCTGTAGGTCTTTATGACAAGTCACTTTGATGAAGCAAAAAATTGTGTGGATTTCTGGGTTATAAAGATGGGGGAATCTCTCTTTCTTTCCCAGATGGAGTTTGTTGGAGTAAGCCAGCTGTCATTCATCCACGACCTGGGACCGAAGGGCATGTGAGTTGTGAGCTGTCTTTGTGAGTTATGATTCACTAAGAGCATGGCTTTATACATAAATACTGTTAAAATTAATAGCTTTCCTTTCTCAGCACTAACTGACTGAGGAATATTTTGCCATCTAGATATGAAAAATTATTACTGTTCAGACAGAAATGCTACCATTTGGAGAAATGTTTTTGAGAGTGAGCTGCTTTGCGAGACAGCGCTTACAGGGTTTCTACCCTGCCCTCCCTGCAGCCCTCCCTGTTGAGCCACTGAATTTTCTGTCTCCTGTGCTGTAAACCAGGACCCTGTGCTTCTTAAAACTCCATTATTTTCTTCTGGGGGGGTTATTTTTGCCCTTCATCCAGCTGTCAGGGCACAGCACAGAGGCTGCTTGGGCACATTGAGAGCCAGCCCTAGGCACAAGGGCTGGGGGCTCAGCAAGCACTCCCTCCAAATGCCCCCTGCACCTCCAGGTGAGCCCCATGCCCCACCCTGACCCTGTTCCTGTCCTTGCAGAGAAGGGTTCATCATGAAGCGCTCCGGGGGCCACCGCATTCCTGGCCTGAACTGCTGTGGCCAAGGGAGGATGTGCTACCGCTGGTCCAAGAGGTACTGCTGGGGTGGCAGAGGTGGGGATGCCACGTGCTCCCTGGGCACACAAAAATCCCCGTTTGTCTTTTCCTCCCAAAAAATCTGTGGGAGAGAATTTTGCTTTTTTTACGAAAGCCACAGAATTTCAGGTTTGGAAGGGCCCGTGGGCTATTCCCTGCCTCATCCTTCTTTGTGGTGGGGTTTTTTTTTCTCCCTTGGAGTTCACAGAAGGGACGTGTTACTCCAGAGAAAATCTGGGATTTCCTAGAGCTGACAGAAATGGCAGTGATCTCCCAGACTGTGCCCAGCTCTCCCTGCTGTGGGAGCACACGTGGCTCTGTGCCTTTGGGAGGGAATGTGGCTGGTGACCTGCCCCAGGCAGATTTCAGCCTGGCTTTCTGAGCTTCCCTTCCTCAATTTACAGAATGAAAATCAATTAATTGAAATGCTCTTTGGACTGCTTCAGGGCAGGATCAAATCAGATGTGACCTGCAGCACTAAGGAGCTGTTTGGTGCAATTAACCTTGGCATTAAATACATTGCCTCTTGCTGATTACTGCAGGTATTGAATCCCAGTGTTTTCTCCTGTTCCCATGCCCCTTCCTGCTACACACAGACATAATTTACTGTTCCCATCCCTTTACCCTCTGTGTTAGGTCTTGCTGTTGCCTTGGGCTGCAGCACAGGGAGATATGTGCTGCGGGGGTGTACCTGTGTTACCAGCCAGCCTCCAAAAAATGCAGGGTGTGTCTCCTGGAGCATGCCCTTCCCAGGCAAATCTCTCCATTTGAAAATCCAAGTAGCCCATATCTGCTGGACAGCAACAATTCCTTCGCTGATGGAGCTTCCCCAGGCATTATGCACCTTTGGATTTTAGCATCACCCATGGGCTGTCATTAGTTTTATCTTTTATAGTTCTGTTTTCCAACAAAACCTTTCTGCATTCTTGTGAAGAAAAGGTCCTATTTCTGCACAGTCTTTCCAACATTTCTCAGTTCAGGTTTACAGAAGATCTCTATAATGAGGGCACAAGGAGATAAAGATGTGACCTTCCTTCAGGTCAGATCATTACATCGTCACCAATTCTTTTTCTTTTTTATGGAAAACATACCTTTTCCTCTTGATACTCCTTAGTTAACCCTTTCTTGTGTTGTCCAGAGCTCAAGCTGTAGTGGGGACAGTAGCACATCCAGCTCTGATGGATCTCCAGTTTTCTTTAGAAGGGGGGTAGAAGTGTTTGAGTGGGACTGTGTGCAGAATATCACAAGTGAGATACTAAATTCCCATCTTGGCCCACTGGGACTGATAGTTTATGCATCAATAAATAAGCAAATAACAGTAATATTTCCCAGAGAGGGTTATTTAAAGGAAGGATTTTAGGACACAGAGGAGGATAGTGGGGTGAAGCTGTGAATGGGCACAGGCAGGACTCCCCAGGCATGTAGAGCTGCCTGGGAAAAACAGAAGGGAGAATACTTGGAGATATACCCTGTGGGATGTTTAAGACTGAAATTATGGGCCAAATAGAGAGGGGGGAGGTATTTTGGCACCAAATTAGAGGTAATGCTGCTCTTTCACGGCCCTGAAAGCAAGAAAAAAAATCATGGGATCTAGTAAAAAATTATGGGAAGTAGATGAGGAGCTGAGGCTGTTACTAAAGATACAAGAATGAACAGATTTTTGCAGTGTTTTGTGCTGCTTTGTGTGTTTCTGAGTGTGCAGAAGAATGAAGCAAAGGTCTGGTGATGGAGACCTGTGTGGGACAGAGGGGGCTGGTTACCCCAGCTACGCTGCAGGGGGAGAAAAAATTAGAAATGCCAATCACAGTAAAAAATGTGGTTTTTTCCCAGAGTTGCCTTCAGGCTACAGTATTTATGTAAAACCTGCCGGTCATCCCTCCTCGTGTGTTTCTAACAGGGTGCCTGTTGCTTGGCAATAAAAGCTTTCCAAAATGCCTTGTTCATATATTTTGATAGGAGTGAAAGTGATCCTAGCATCAGAATTAATGTTAGAAATGTCAAATAACTCCCATATAGCATACAAGCTGAATAAAAATCAGGGATGGAGGAATGCTTGTTGCACCTTGCCTTGTGCTCTGAGGTTTATGACCAGGGAAGTTCTCATGGGTTTTGTTAAACAAGGGAACCTGTATTTTTAAGGACTCCTCTAAAAAGGAGTTATTTACATAACTCTAAAAGTTCTATATTGAATTAAAACTCATTACCCAAGTTCATAAAATAGACACTGTTCTGCTCAAGAAAACCACCCCCTGGTCTAGCTCCTGAGAATAATTTTTGCCATTTGGTAGATTTCCCTGATAAATGATTTGCACATGTTTTGAAGAAGCACTTTTCTATTTTATTAGCTCTTTTCGTGGCTCATGTTTTGAGGCCTGGCATGGGTGTGAAATCCAGGTGACCTGGTGGCTGTGTCTGTACAGGTGGCTGGTGGTGAAGGACTCATTCCTGATGTACATGAAGCCTGATTCAGGGGCCATTTCCTTTGTCCTGCTGGTCGACAAGGAATTCAACATCAAGATAGGCCAGAAAGAAACAGAAACTAAATACGGGTTGCAGATCGACAATCTCTCCAGGTAAGAAAACAACTTTGTTTATCCCTTTTTAGTTTGCTTTTGCTTTTTTGAGGAGGAATCGATGCTGCTCTGCAGGAGGGGTTAACAAGCCTGGGTGGCTGCTGCTGGTGTGCTCAGACCTGCTGGGGATTTGGCCCTAATGCTGATTATTTCCCATGTCTTAATGAGGCGTTTGGAGCTTCTGTTTGTCCATCCCTGTGGTTATTGCTGGGGCCTGGGGGCACGGTGCATGCTGAGTTGCACAGTGTGGTTTGGCAGCAATTGCTTAGGTAATTTTTTAGGCACTCTGTTCTCTTTATGCTGCAAGCAGGGATGTTTTCTTCTGCTTCCCAATGGAGTATTACTCAAAAGACATGCTAGTGGGGGATAAAGAGATATTTAATGTTTTTATGTTAGCACACAGTATAAATTCATCTCTTAAAAAATACAACATTAGCTGGCTCCAACTCCAAGTTACGCCGGTGCTAATAATTTAAACATGGGTGGGTTTTTTGTGCTTGGCAGTGCAATACCATTAGTCACCCAGAGCAGCTCAGTGCTGTGCATTCTTTTGCAAACAAAACAGCGATGTCCCTACTTTTTGTGTAAATAAAATATGACTGGTGCAGATGCATTTACCAACATGGACAGGCAGCGAGGAGCAGCCCAATTAAACGGAAATGGCTTCAGCCTCCTGCCCTGTGTGTCGTGTGTTCTTACAGGTCACTGATTCTGAAGTGTAACAGCTACAGACATGCCCAGTGGTGGAGGCAGGGCATAGACGAGTTCATCCGGAAGCACGGCAAGGACTTTCTGACGGAGCATCGCTTCGGCTCCTACGCGGCCGTGCAGGAGAACACCCTGGCCAAGTGGTGAGCGCCTCTTACCTGCCTCTGATGAGCAGAGCTGGTAGCCTTTAGTAGCTGTGGGGATTAAAGAAGTTGCAAATAAAAATGAGGCTTTCTTCACCAGGGACAGAGTAGCAGTGCTGGTGGCAGGAGCTCTGCGTCACAGCTCCTTGTGTTTTGCAACGTCAAGTTCCGTTTACATTCAAATGTTTTGGGTATTTGTCATTGTAAGGATAAAGAGAAGAAAAGGGAATTAACAAATGTGGATCTGGGTATAGTTGGAGAGTGGCTGGGCTTTATGCACACAGCAGCCCCTGAGAAATCCTTCTGTCCCCAGTGTAACCTGACTGCACTAATCCATTCCCAGAAGTGCCTTATAAATTGGATTCTAGCTGGAAGCAGACCAGCACTTTCCCTGCAATGTCTGCCTTGCAATAGCCTCTGCCTGAGTACTTTCAGTAAATCAAAGGAAACACCTTTCCATCATCCTTTCCTGACAGACAAACCCGGCTTGCATGTCAAGCAGAACCCAGGAATATTGTGTGAAGTTGGCAGAAGTGCCAAGAGGCACTTAATATTCCCTTATTGTGCTGTTTCATCAAGCTACTGATAGCAGCATTGAATTCTCCCTGTGTGTTGTCCTGATTCTGGAAATTAAGGCTGTGTTTGCTTTAGAGAAGAGAAGGTAAATGTCATTACCACAGAACCCCACCACTCTTCAGCTGTGTACTTTGTTTAATGAAGGGGAGGAGGCATAACTCTGCACTCTGTTTGCTTTTGCAGGTATGTCAATGCCAAGTGGTACTTTGAAGATGTCGCAAATGCCATGGAAGCTGCTAAGGAAGAAATCTTCATCACAGATTGGTGGTTCGTACTGACACGTTTGGGTGCTGCCCAGCTGTCCCTCCGGGGACGCTCCCGACAATGCGGCACTGTTCGGAGCCCTCCAGGATGGCAGCTAGCCCTGCAGCCAGATGGTTTGGCAGCACACCCAAACCTCTCCTTGTGTTGTATTCAAAGGCCTTTTCAGGAGGGCTGGCAGCAAAAGCGCACGCTTCAGATCAGCAGCTTGCTTGTCTCCCTCCACGGAAATGCCTGAAACCGCACGGAGGCACCACCTGAACTGCAAATGGGGTGGCTTGAGGGACTCCTCAGGAGTGTAAATAGCTGCAGGTCTGAGGGGCATGGGTGTCTTTCAGTGTATCAGGGAACAGGGATGCTCAACAGTGTTATGGGATCCTGCATGGGATCCCCTTTCAGCGCCTCCTCACTGCCTTGGGAAGCCTCGTGCCAGCTGTTAGAGCATCTTGTGGGTGTGTCCTTTTGGTCTGCTCTTAAATGGGCCAGATAAGGGTGGAGGGGAGTTCTGTTACCCCTTTCTGAGCTGTGTGTCTGCCCAAGGGCCTGGCTCTGCCCACTTGTTACCTAGTTTATGTGTTCATGCAGTGCCCTGGTTCCTGTTGGTGGCAGGAGAAGGGTGCTCTCACAGACTGGGCAGAGTCCCTTGGCTTGGTGCTGGTTATGGCTGCCCATGTCTTGCCTTTCTGGAGGTTAATCTGCCTGAGCCAGCCTGGACCATGGGCATGGGAGGCTCCCAAGACATGACTCAGATTTCCTGTTCACCTTAGGCACGTCTCTGTGCTCCTTTTTCTCTGGCTGTGAAATGAACCTCTGGCTGCTTATCTGCTGCCTCTGGGAACTGGGAGAATTAGTTTCTAGGAGGAAATTATGAGAAAACTACATACCATGTTAGCATTTGGTGGGGTAAATCTGTTTCCTGGCATGACCACAGTTTCGCCTAATGCTCGTGGATTCCCCCTGTGCAACATCAGGTGGCAGTTGAAGAGCATCTCATTTCAGACTCATTGTCTCCTACTTGTGTTTTATTCAGACAATTGTTAAAGTGTCATGAAATTCCAAAACTTCCCTAAAACTTGATGTATAAGATAAAAATAGGATGTAGCAATATGCTTTATCCAAGCCCAAGTTGCCATGCTTGGTACAAAAGTAAAGGAGTGAAATTCTGTCACCTTGCTGTGCAGGAGTTAGATGAGATTGCTTAACTATTTCTTGTAATCCTTGCAGTGATAAAATGTCCTGTTGAGAGATCCTATTGCTTTGTCTTTAGACAGCAAGGAAAAT
Organism: Promerops cafer; assembly: GCA_013398275.1. Classification (NCBI taxonomy): domain Eukaryota; kingdom Metazoa; phylum Chordata; class Aves; order Passeriformes; family Nectariniidae; genus Promerops; species Promerops cafer. The sequence goes on from VZSE01000213.1 coordinate 3,041,943, forward strand.
TCAGCACAAATCTGTTCTGTTCAGATAGCTCAGGTGCCAGGAGAACTGAAATCCCACTCTTTTTTTTTTTTTTATGTCTGCATATTTCTTTCAGATCCACCTTGGGGTTTTCTTTTGTTCCATCTTTCTTTCACAGAGTCCAAATTTCCCTATTTATACATCACTGTTCAACCTGGTCTCGTGGGTTGTTGAATATGAAGATGAATGTGCTGGACATGTCCCCTGCCCTCTGTAATACTCAGTTATTAAGGAACAAAGAGCAGGATATTGGAGAATTCATCACTCTGGGACATGAGCTTTCACATCCACTTTATTTAAACTTCAATTCCTTTGCTTCCCAAGTTGGTTATTTAGGCCAGTGCTTTGTTTGCAGGCTACATCTGCTGTGTTTTTTATACACCTTTATTTTCTTAGGCTGAGCCCGGAAATCTTCATGAAGCGACCGGTGGTGGAAGGGAATCGCTGGCGGCTGGACTGCATCCTCAAGAGGAAAGCAGTAAGTGAGCTCCAGCTGCACCCTTCACCCTGCACCCACCCAGCCAGGGGGTCATACTGGGGCTGGAGCACTTCCACCATTCATTTTGGTGCAGATGAGAGTTAAGGCCTCACATCAGATGGCCTTGGAAAACCACATGTTTGGATTTGTTCCCCTCGTTTGGGTTTGGAGGAGCTCAGAGGCAGAAGGGTGGATCCTCTGATTTCCCCAGGTTTGGGTCACTTCAGCCTTGCTTTACAACTGCCCCAGTTCCTGGTAGGGTCAAAGACCTGCTGCTGTCCACGCTCTCCATGTGATTTATGTAATTTAGAGGTACAGGGGAGGCTGAGCACTTTGTGGTGTGTTTATGGGTGTGGGCTGTGCTCTAGCTGTTGCCTTGGACTCCCCTGGGTGCAGTGGAGAGCAGAATATCACCCACAACTTGGAGATTGCTGTAGCTCTTGGTAGCAGCTTTATGGGAATAGAAATTCAAAAGGCTGTGGAAAGTTTAGGTTCCAAGTTCAAGCTGGCAAACTCTAGTGCAAGCTTTTAATCCACGCTGACATGTGGGAAGTGGAGGTGTCCCAGTGTGTGACCAGTATTTGCCAAGGTTTGGGAGGCACTTGGCACATTTGAAAGTGCTTTAACAAGAGTTCTTAGAAACCCTGCCATGGATACAATGCTGGTCACAAAAAGCACCATGTTTTTAGCACTGCTCAGTGTATTCCAGGAGCTTGTTTAGCTCTACCAGCAGAAAGAACCTCTTCATTGGTGTTGAGTTGGTGACATCCCCTTTAGGCGGGGGATGTCTGTGTGACCTCACCAGCCATGCCATCCTGCAGGGACATTTAACTATGGGCAACCCTCAGGGGAACATGAAACAGCAGAGCACTGAACTTCAGTGGATGAACATGATTGGAGTGAATCATGCTTGCAAAATCTACCTCAAAGGGTGTGTAAAAGGAGCTGCTGTAGGAATGACCTGTGGATGGGCCTTGGCATAGCTCAGACAAAAACAACAAAACCCACACAAACCCAGCTACTGAGCCCTTCTCAGAAAGCTGGAGAGCTTTCCCAAGCAGGCAAGTCCTGCCAGGCCGTGGGGTCCCCATGGAGGATTTGGAAGAGCATAACCAAGAACAAGTAACCTCAGTCAGCATTTCCATCAGCAGAATCAACACATTTCCTGCCTCTTAGCTTTTCCTCCCTTTGGAAACAGACACTCTCCATTGATGTGCCTGCATTCCACGTGTTCTTTTTTATTTCTGACAGCAACAAGGAGTGAGAATTTTTGTTATGCTGTACAAAGAGGTGGAGCTTGCCCTGGGGATCAACAGTGAATACAGCAAGCGGACGCTCATGCACCTCCATCCAAACATCAAGGTAACTGCACAGGGCTGTGTGGAGGGTGCTGGCATTCAATTGTTCTTGATGGCTGGTGCTGACCCCAGTGTATTTGTGTGGGAACTGCAAGTTCAGGAGTGTTTCCCACCATTGCAGTGGGAATAGTCTGACGAGACACACCCATACAGGGATGCCACATCTGGCAAATTCATTTCTTTAGGTTCTAATGGAACATAAAATTGCTTAGTTTGGATTTGCCAAAGCAACTATTCGCCTGAATTCACAAGAAGCGTATTTCACGTGACAAGTTAATGGGGTTGCATCAAATGGAAAACTGCAAATTGAGAGTGTTGTTTCATTTCAGCATTTCTGCTCAGATGTGCATGATGAGAGTCAACACTGGATGTTTATGTTCCCACCACAGAAGAGCAGCATTGCACTGTCCCGTGCTGTTACACTGCTGTTCTGGCACCAAGCAGAAAATCAGTTGTGGCAGACAAACCAGTAGATAAGGCTAGATCCACTCTCTTAGAGATACATACACCTTAATGAGCAATAAGATACTTGTTATGCTAGAATAATTGATTTCTTTTCACTTGATCAGTTGTCACAGCAAAGGGAAGCATCATCATCATCATCATCATCTTTGCAGCAAAACTGGATGATACACATGAGCTGTGTCACAGGTTTTGGGAGCAGCCAGGTGAAACTCGGTAGCTTTTTCTGCAGGAAGCTGCTCTAGTGGCTCTAACATCATAAATAAAACTGAGCTTCAAAAAGAAATTCCTAAACAAATGCCAAACAACTTGATTTTAAGTGGGGGAGGGGAAAACCACCCGACTTCTCATTTCAGTTGTGTGGTGGCAACAACCAAAGAAGTGACTCAGATCACCAATATGTTGTTTTCTTTCAGAGCAGGCTCTGTGTTTGAAAGCTCAGCTATTACAGCTCAACTGAGGCAGTTTCTTTGACTGTGGTCTTCTTATGAAGCTGTTGTAAGGGTGACCAGTCCCAGCATCAGTAATCATTGCTGCTTGGGATTCCTGCATCCTGGGGAAACACCTGCCATATGGCTGACACCAGCTATGGGGAAATAGAGTAGCTTCAGTAATTAAGCAGTGGATGCATCCAGTAACAACTCCAGCATTTCCCCATCACCCCAAGCAGCCAAAAAAGGCTGAACAGCTATCTGCCTGGAAGGATTTAGATTTGACAACGATGCTGAGCTCGAGTGCTGGTTTCCTCGCAGGTGATGAGGCACCCAGACCACGTGTCCTCCTCCGTGTACCTGTGGGCCCACCACGAGAAGCTGGTGATCGTTGACCAGTCCGTGGCGTTCGTGGGCGGCATTGACCTGGCGTACGGGCGCTGGGACGACGACGAGCACCGCCTGACCGACGTGGGCAGCGTCAAGCGCGCCGCCGCCGTCAAGTCCGTGTCCACCGCCAACCTGGCAGTAAGTGGGCTGGGTCCAGCTGGTGGCCACGGTCAGCCACGGCAGGTCTGGGGCAGGGGTGGATGGGCTGTGTCCTCTTCTGAGCATAGGGCTGGGTTTTGGAGCTTTAATGACAAATAAGTGATGAGAGGAAGGATCTCAGCATCAAATGACTCTTTAGGGCTAGGTGTGCTGACAAGCCCTTGCTAGGGCACAGAGATAAGAGAGCTAGGTTTCCCCTGGAGCTTGGAGCAGCAGCCACAATTTGAAGTCTGTGTTCTTAAAATCATAGAATCTTAGGATGTTTTGGCTTGGAAGGGACCTTAAAGATCATGTTGTTCCTTACCTCCATCATGGGCAGGGACACCTTCCACTAGACCGGGTTGCTCCATGTCTTGTCCAGTCTGGCCTTGAACATTTCCAGGAATGGGGCGTCCACAACTTCTCTGGGCAACCTCTCTTTTCTTAACAAAGCTTAGAAATGCAGAGTGCTCTGAAATGTTTGTTGTTTGTGCCCTCAGCAGCTGCCTTGTTTGCTGAGCTTTCTGCTAACCTGGATCTGTATGCAACCACATGTCTCTAAAAATTTGAGAGATCTAGGTTGATGAGAATTTCAGGGGGAGTAATAATCCACAGTAAATTTATGGATCCAAATGCTGCTAATATTACTAGGCTTTCCTGGCGAGTGCCTCCTCAGTACAGACTCTCCCCAGAAAGCATGCCTCATTCCCACTGAAGTGTGTCTGTCACAGAGCAAAATTTGGCTCGTGGTTGTTTCTGAGCACTGATCTGCACGAGAATCTGCAGTTAAAGGGGAACCTCTTCATACCTGACCTGCAGCCATGTCTTGTGTCTTTTAAAGTCTGCAGCGGAGTCGACTGAACGTGTCCCGCTGCAGCCTCAAACTCTGGCCCCAGAGAGCCACTTGTTCGAGAGAAATGCTGATGATGCCCCAGACACATCAAAAATGAAAGGAGTAGGAAAACCCAAAAAGTTTTCAAGGTTCAGCATTTACAAGCACCTGCACAAGCACGGCATGCACCATGCTGACAGCGTCAGCAGCATCGACAGTGAGTCAAGTAAGCGATGTTCAGCTAAATAATGTATATAAAGGATGTGTGGAGGTGGGTGGGTGGGTGTATGTGCACGTTCACATGATTTCTAAGGCAATATGTTCTTTGTATGGAAGGAAAGTTGACAAGTTACCCAACTATCAAAGTAATAGCTGTGTGTAGTCAACATGTAAATTTGTGTCACTGCAAAATAGAGAAGAAAGGTTTTATGTGGATTTTTAATTTAGCTAATTAGCAATTTTCCTGAGCCATGAGATGATGTGATACGGTGTATGTGATTCTTAATGTTTGTATTGCTGGAAAGTGTTTGTTCCTGCAAGAGAGAATTGAATCTTTCATTTTTTTCAACTTGGATTTATTGTAACAAGCAAATAATTTCTGAATGGGATTATCCCCTCTCATAGACTGGTGTTAAAAGCTAGGTTTTAAATAAGTTCACTTAAATGGAAATATTCCAAATTTACCCACTTACTAGAGAGGAAAGTCTGTTCAACAGTTGAATATTTAAATGCCGCTTTTAATTCCCGACATTAAAGATAACTTCAGTGCTAAAATTACAAGGATCAGCTTGGCAATTGTTCTGGAATGAAATCCTTCCTGAAAGTCCTCAGCTCCTGAAGATGGGGGAACTTAATGGAATTTCCATCCCTCCCTGGAGATTTTTCTCTTGCCTGTGGCTCCTTATGGGGGTCTTGGTTGCAGTCAGCTCAAGACACAGCCATGGCTTTGTACTTCATTACATCTGTTGGGGTTAAAACCAGCTGGGTCCTGAATTAGGGCAGTACTTTGCCTGGCAGTCACTTGTAGTTTCAGCAAACTGACGTCTGGTTTGAGTTCCTGTCTGCCAGGTGTCTTCAGACAGGAGCAGGCACCAGGGTGGCAGAGGTGGATGTGTGTTTTTGCCATGAATAGAGCATCTTGACTTTCTGCAGGTTACTCTAACCCCACTAGGAGCCAGCCGAATATAATCCAGAGTTTAAGGCCCCATCTGAAAATGTTCCATCACCACAGTGAATCCAAACAGGGGCTCGCTGAGCCTCGGGAGGGTAAGTGGAGGAAGGCAGAGCTGGGGACCCCTTCAGGCTTTAGCTGCTGATGTTTTTGCATTTTAACTATGGTGAGAGTGAGGTTGGGTGTCAGGATCAGCCTTCACTGCTTGTTGTTCTCCCAGCATCCTTATCCCTCCTCTGTGGGTATCCTGGCAGAAGAGCCTCCTCCAGAAACTACAAATACTGCAGCATAAATAAATAAGAATTAAAAACCCCAAAACAACAACAACAAACCAAAATCAAACAAAAGAGCAAACAAAAAATTTGCAATAAGGACAGCAGGGAACAGTTGCAGAAATAGTTCTGATTCTGGTACGTGATGATTTCAGCAGCTCTCATCCTGTAAAGGAAAGAGCTGTTACTGGAACTGTGAAGTTCTGTATTGGATATTTTTAAAGTAAGCCTGATGCAAGAAGACGTGCAGAGAGAGGAAGCAGCAGAGTGGCAGCTGCCAGTCCTATGTTTGGACAAAGACTCGGGTCCCCTCTTTTGCTTCTAATTAAAACCAAGGAAAGCACACTCAGTTGAGACAGGAGTTGGGTGGTTGTGAGCACTGAGGTGTTCCCATTTCTGGACTGGTGTTGGAAGGGCCTGTCCCAGTGTGGTACCTTTCCAAGATGCCTTTGGGTTCAGGAATGGAGTGAGGAGCAGTTCTTCAGCATCACCCTCTTGCAAACATCTTCCTCTAAGGCATTAGAGGAATTGCCAATTATAAAATATTGCTTACAAAGTAGTGGCAGGCAACAAAGCATTTCCATGTCTTTGTGGAGACAATGTGCAGTCTCCCCTGTGGCCATTCATGCTCACTCATGAGTCAGTGTGCAGTCATCGGAGCGCGGCACACGGAGCGTGTGTTGGCCTGTGTCCCACACATTCCCCTTCCCACCCGGCCGTGTCGAGTCAGTGATTCCCCAGCTCCACCTGGACTCTCCCTAGAAGCTCCAGCTTCCCAAGGCAGCTGTGGTGCAAACCTGCTGCATGGCATTCTTGGCATGGCTTGGCTCAGCTCGGCTCGGCGGGGTCTCAGCGGCGCTGGCAGGGCTTGCTTTGTGTCCCCTGGTCCTGTGCTGCTGCCAGTGTGTGTTTTGTTGACTGTTGAAAGTTTGTTTTTCTGTGTACAGAGGGGTTTTGTGGTCACCTGGTGGCATGGTTGGGTTAGGAGGAGGTTTCTGCTCGTGGCATTGCTGTATAATTACTGCATTAGTATTTGGTGTCACCGATGAAGGCTGCTCTCAGGGTCAGGAAATAACACCAGTTAACTGTTTAAGGCCTAGGCCAACATATTTGGATTTTTTTAAGAGCCTGGAAAAAGAGTTCACTGCACCAGAATATGTGCTCTGGAAAAAGGATCCTGTTAGGAGGGAATATCCCTGTGTACAATATTTCAGACCGTTTTGAATCAGCATAAATTTGGAATTCAGGATCCATTTGTTCAACATGTAAAATTGTATCAAAAATGACACTGCTATTTGGAAAAAAAAAAATAATACTAAGAAAACCCACAGTACTTCTTGAGGGAGCATGAACATCTCGTTCTAGATAATATTTACTACTTCTATTAGAGGAGATACACCCTGCTAGAGAGGCAAAATAATAAACTGTCTGGCAGAGAGGCAAAATAATAAACTCTGTAGCAGAGAGGCAAAATAATAAACTCTCTAGCAGAGAAGATGGAATTAGTTCACTATTAATGTAAAATATATGAAGTAGATGATATACATGACGTGGACTGCCGTATGGGAATATTTAGGTGTTATTGAACTAGGGAAAGGGAAATGGTTATAGGGTGATGTAGTCCAAGATAAAATTCAGCATCTGTTTTTCATTTCCATAACAGACTCCTATTTATAACCTCTTCTGATTGTATAAAAAATACTAAAATAGGGAAGAAAAAATACTGACATATATCCCTTGAAAGTAACAGGAGGACTAGGGAGAAATCAGCTTCAGCTGCTTGGGGATGGCAGGTCTCACCAGTGCTGTTCCATGGCTGTGAGTCTCTCACTGCTGTGTGCAATGGATGGCCATGACTTTGGAGCATGTTTTTGTTTTGTTTGCCTGGGACAGATAAAGGATCCATCCGTAGCCTGAAGACGGGTGTTGGAGAGCTGCTGGGGGAAACCAGGTTCTGGCATGGAAAAGACTATTGCAACTTTGTCTTTAAAGACTGGGTTCAACTCGACAAGCCTTTTGCTGGTGAGTGGGAGCGCACTCCCCCAAACATTCTTCTGCACCTTTTCAGTCTCAGATCATATTTTTCCTGCCTCCAAGCCAGAGGTAACAAGCTTGGTTTGGTTTGGTTGCTAGGAAAAAGCAGCAAAACTCCCTTTGAGGGGTTTTAGGGCCAATTTTGCTGTTGCAGTCCAAGTCATCTGCCTTGAGGGTGCTTGGTGCCATGTCCCAGAAACCTCAGTCTGAGGAGGGGGACGCTGTGCTTTTCCCCATTCATATGCTTTGTGTGAGGAAGTTGAACCGTGCTGCCCTGTCCCGCAGACTTCATTGACAGATACACCACGCCCAGGATGCCCTGGCACGACATCTCCTCCGTGGTGCACGGCCGAGCCGCGCGCGACGTCGCCCGGCACTTCATCCAGCGCTGGAACTTCACCAAGGTGGGTGTGGGTGTCGCTGCTGGGGCACGGAGATGAGCACAGCCTTGCCTCATCCCCCTGCCCTCTGTAGGCATCTGTTTTATTTCCTTGTGTTGTTCTGATACGTTGCAAGCATTTTTTTCTTTATCTGTTGCAAGCATTTTTTCAAGCATTTTTTCTTTATCTGTTTTTTCTCCCCTGTGCAGATTATGAAACCCAAATACCGGTCCCTGTCCTACCCATTCCTGTTGCCAAAATCTCAGCAAACTGCTAACGAGCTGAAGTATCAGGTGCCCGAGGCTGTTCCTGCCACAGTCCAGGTGGGTGTTGATGGTCTCCTGCTCACATACTCCTCAGAGGGCTTGTTCTGCCTCCTCCCAGGAAGTTTGAATGCCTGACAGACCGTCTGCAGAACTTAAATTATAAGATGCAGAACTTTTCTCCAATTTAACTCACAGATTAGGTGATCAGATCCTCAATCACAATAGAATAATGCAACTCTTTAATAGACAGGCATGAATTTGTATCTCCACCTTTGAGGTAAGGGGACTAAAGTGTATGCAGTACTCAAGTGGTGGGAACACTGTGACTTCACACAGCTGTGTGGTTTAATGGGTTGTTTTCTGCTGCTCTTTGTCTAACCCCTAACATTTGGGCTTTATGATTTGAGAAGGCCTGATTAGTTGAGGTTACCCACTGAGTATTTATCCCAGATCTTAGAGCAGTCTGCCAGGCCCTGACGCCTCGCTCAGACGGGTGGTGGTCAGTGAGAGCCCAGAATTAAGTGGAGTCTTGGAGCTGTTGCTTTCTGCCTTGAACTTCATCTGCACTTTATTATGCAGCCCTGCACCCCTGTGGGTCCTCTGCAGTTCCACACAGTCAGCCCACAGTCTGATTTGTGACAATCAGTCTCACAGTCAGAATTGCCAAGATACCTCTGTTTAAAAGCCCAGTTTGCTCTATCAAGTGCACATACTTGAATACTGCTGCTACCCAGCAGAAATAGGAACTTGTTGAAGAGTACAAAGTCAAAATAGTTATGCTGAAGCAGCAAAACCATTGTGTGTCTCTGTGGATGAAAGATGTATGAAGTAAGAGCAGTTAGACCAAAACCAGGAAAAATGCATGACTTTGCTCTTTGTAAGGAGTGGTCTGCCCAGATGACAGCACTGCTTGGGGAAGCTTAGTGAAATAAGATGCTTTTTTCTGGGTTTGTGGGTTGCCAGGGCATTGTCTGCTCCTCTCTGTGTGGTGTGAGGGATGGGCAGCACAGGGATCTTGTGTCGGGCATCTGGGGTGTTTTACATCAGCCTCTAAAGCAAGGCTCCCAGCTTGCTGGGAAGTAGTCCCCTTCAGGCATCATCCTGTTCCCTGTGGCTGTAAATGCCTCCCTGTCTGTGTCTGACACCAGCTTTTTGGGAAATCTTGTTCTCATGGAATTGATGGGGTTTGTGTCCCCTGAGCACACTTTAACCGCAAGATAAGCCGCAACTTCTAAATCACGGGGTTTGCTGTAGCAAAAAGTTAAGCTCTAGTGATTACAGAACTGGAAGCAGTTCCCAAAGGAGAAATTAAACTGAGAACAACCTAGATCCAGCTCTTTTTCAGTCCAGCTGCAGAGCTGCTGGCTCAGGGCATCAGGCCGTGGGACAGGAGGAGGGAGCTCAAACGGTGACTGCAGAATCCGCAGGCTCCGGCGCCGAGTGATGGGTGAGCAGTTGGAAAACCAGCCTGGCCACCACATTGCTGAGGCATTGCAAGTAACTGATACATCCAGGAAATGAGGGGCTGCTCTCAATGTGCCATAAACAGCAAAAAGAGAGCAGGTTTGTCTTGTAAATTATTCATTTGAAACTGTCTTGCTCATTTCTTATTTATGGATCTGTCAAAATAGCCCTGCATGTAGACAGATAAATAAAACTACATGATAGTAGGCTGCAAATGTGTTGTCCTGAAATGTACCAACCTTCTCAGTGTGAGGGAAAGCTGGTGGGGAAGAGCATTGGCAGTGCCAAGCCTGCTGGAAGCAGTGAGGGGGGCTCCTCTGCCCATGCTGGGGCACCCTGCCTGGGTGCAGATCCCCAGGCTGCTTCAGCTGGGTTATGATTTTTGGGTGACCTCCTCAAGCTCCAAGGCAGGGATTTGCATGCACATAGTAAAATTTTAACTGTCTCCTCCCTGATGCCCCGAGCATCCCTGAAGTCCCACTGTGAATCTGCAAGTGACTCAATCTCTCCTCCTGATGGAGGTTTCACATTTGGCTGCTCTAGGAAGTGGGGACAGGGGAGGACACCTGCAGCCTGGATCTGAACTCCCCCTCCTGGTTGCCTTTTTCTGGAGCTCCCAGGGTGTGCATCAGGGTGTCCCTGTGTGACTTTTCCTTTTCTGCAGGGACAGAAATATCAACCTCTTGCCTACCCAGTTTATTCATTTTGGAGCAGAGGTCTCAGGTGCTTGCATCTCCTCTCAGTGGTACAGTTCTGCACAGAGATAAGCAGATATCCTAAAATCTTTTACCAACTTTTTATCCAGAGAAACTACAGCAATATTCTTGTTCTTCTTAGTATTGAATCCTTTGGCTGGCCAGCAGCCAATCCCCTGTTATGTCCATTTGAGTACTGTGTAGGGATTTTACAGGCAGAAGTTACTGCCCCAAAGTAAAATCCAGCATCCTAGGACTGTCCTTGGCTGTGGGGTGATTGAGGAAAGCCTGGTTGTTGGGTTTCTTCTTTCTGACCTTGTTTGCAAATCTCTCTTCAACTGTGGGCAGATCAGAGGAAGGGAAAACACAAAGGATCTCTGGGGATTGCAATGTTGCTGCAAGCCCAAACCATTGACCTGTCAGCAACAGATTCCAACCTCATTGTACCATCTGGTTTTGCTCTCCTCTGTGAGAGGAAAGGAGTAGGAAAGCATTTCTGGGAGGATAGAGCAATGACAAGGGCTTTCCCCTGGGCAGGGAGGATGAGTGCAGTGTGTGTGGGAAACACTGTGGAGGTGCAGGCTGGGAAGGAGGAAAAGGAGTCAGGCAGGGTCTCCCCCGAAGTTTCATTTGAACTTCAGGGCTTTGCTTGCAATAAGCAACATGATTTTTCCAAGAGCACATTGATTCTTGCAAGAGTCAAATAGAGATCTGCCAAAGGCAGTGCCAGATTTTTTCCACTATTCCATGTCCCTATTTCCACTCCAGAGTTTGCAGTTATCTGCCAAAGCCAGTGTTGCAAAAGATGTGACGTGGTGAGGCAACATCCCATTCCTGATGGAAATGCAATGAAAGTTTAATGCTCTGGCAGCAGCTGACGCCCTCACCTCTTTGAAGTCTGCATGAGAGCCCTGCATTGTTCAGGAAACATCACATTTATTACCCTTGTATCAGTTAGAGAAGCTAAAGGAATAACAAGCTATTGAGAGGCTCAAGGGAGGGGATGGGAGAGGCAGGGGCATGGAGACTCCAGCTCTGCATGGGAGGTGCTCTGCTGGGCAGCATGTGGCCTTTTCTCCCCAGGAATAGGTTGGGTTTGAACCATCTGCCTTTAAATGCCTTGACAGGAAAGAGGTGTCCAGAAGTGTGAGGTGGAACATCAGTGATAAGGGCAGGGCTGTGTAGCAAACTTCCAGGTGTGGGTATGTGTGTCTGTGAGTGCCACAGCTTTGTCTCCATGGGATGCTGCCTTGGTGGCATTGTCCTGTACCTGTGGCTGCAGACCTGTTAAAAACAACTTTATTTTGAGGAGGTCCAAGATGAAGCACCTTACACTCGTTCTACTGTCTCATCCAACATTTTCTGACACCTCTTCTTCCCTTTGCAGGGGACTTGAGGTTGTACCTGATGGGAGCTTTTTGAGTGGTGCTGTGCCAGCTTTTTGGAATTAGCTGTGACACATTTTTCTGGGGTGAGGCAGAGGGATGATGGCACTGTAATAGGGGTGGCCCGGGGTGTGGAGTGAGCTGGGGTGCCAGTTATGTGGAGAGGTGAGGAGGAATGTAGGGAAGGGCAGGGGGATGATGCACTGGGAAGTCGTGGTGCTGAAAAGGGATGGTCCTGAGTGATGGTTCTGTTCTGTCAACTAGAAAAAAAGAAAAAGTTGAAATCAGGCTTTGTGCACTAGAAAGCTACAATCTGCCACTTCCTGAAGTGCAGTTCCAGATTGCTGTGCTGCTTGAGTGGAAGTGCTGTGAGCTCCAGTCCAGGCTGCATATGGAATAATTAGCCTGCTTTCTACCCAGAAAAACTGTTTTTTCTGTTCTTATTAATGCCACTAACAGCTTATTAATGCCAGTGGTGGAATTTTGTTCAAGATCTCAGTCTGCCGTGGTGCTCAGTGTTGTTTCAGCAGTGCCCAGCTTGGGCTGAGTGGGAGCACTCAGCCTTGGCTTTGTAAACCAAGTGAGTGATTAAAAACCTTTGGGAACGATCAGCATGGCCTTGCAGAGGCCTATGGAGGCAAAGGGCAGCTGTTTGGCACTGCTAAAGGCTGTGACAGCCCTTGTATTCAGGCTGGCTCCCTCACTCCAACATTTGTGACCCCAACACTCAGTTAGGGAGACTGCAGAGTGCACCCTCCTGTTGGCCAAGAGAGCAGCTGGGCCTGTATTTTACTGGGAGAAGCAGATATGGGAGAAAGCCCCTGTCCAGGTGAAGGAATTAGCTCAGGAGTCATCTGCTGTTGAACAGCAATGGCCCTGAGTGCCACCTCCAGAGATGCTCTGGAGATGAGAGGATTGGTTTGGTCGATTCCCAGGAGAGGGGGATTTTGCTGGAGCTGACCCCCACATTTCACAGATCCCCTGGGTCTTTTCTGTGTGGGACTGGCTCCAGTTCCAGTATAATGGTTATATTCAGATATTTTAAGGCTACTGCTTCAATGTTTTTGTCTTGACAATGTTTAAAGAGAGAGGCTAATAATGAGTAACTATTCTCCCAAGCACGTACTCTGCCAACACTTAATTAGAAACTACATTTCCTTCTAGGAAAGCATCACTTGGGGTGTAGTGTGGCTGCCTCTTGACTCAAAGGGCAGGAGCAGGAGGTGCCATAGCATCTCTGGTTGTGGGGACGGGGTGCTGACTGCTGTGGGGCTTGTTCAGCCTGGCCCAGAGCACAAACAAAAGTTGCTTCTCATGTTGGTTTGGCTCTCTTGCACAGAAACTGCAGAACGGAGGGGCAGGACATGTCCTGGTGATCTTGCAGGAACCTACTTTAAAAATCCCACTAAAAACTAAGAAGTAAATGTGGGCAGCTGAACTAAAAATTTTAAAAGTTGTATCATCACAAATGTGATGGCTTGTGCAAGAATTTGGCAGAAGAAAAAAATGACCTTGAGTGCTGAGGACAAAGGCACGGCCTGCGTTATCAGACTGACTGTATGATTGTGTACAGCCTCCCTGGGGGGAAAACACCCTGCCCCAGCTGGAGAGCAGCTTTAAAGTGCTGGGCAGGAGATCTCTGATGGGGATGTGCATCCCTAGAGCTTGAAAATTTAGGTTGTTTCAAAAGCAGTTTATCCTAAGACCTTAAGCAAGAACAAGCATCTGGAGCTGCTCAGGTGGGAGAGGGCAGTAGTGCAGCAATGGGACAGGGCTCTTATGTTTTTAATCAAAACATTGCTAAGCATTAATGCTATTTCTGACTGTCCTTTCTCACAATTACAAATGCAGCATAAATGTTGCACTTACTGCCTAATTTAGTGAAGGCCTGGCTGTGCCAGGGAGGAGCCTTGCCCCTGGGATAGTTCAGGTGCCATGGTGCTGTCCTGGGTGGCCAGAGCTGAAGGTGTCTCCCTCTTGCTGTGCAGGTGATCCGCTCTGCTGCTGACTGGTCTGCTGGCATTAAATACCACGAGGAATCCATCCACAAAGCCTACATCAGTGTGATAGAGAACAGCAAGCACTACATCTACATAGAGGTGAGTGGCAGGGAGGGAAGGCAGGAGTGTCCTGGTGCTCTGGGCACAGCTTGCAGCCATCAGGAGGCTAATTACTTCTTGAGGTTTGGTCCTAAGTTTTCATGCATTTAGACTGATCCTTTACCTTCAGTGGTCTTCAGGCCAGACTGATGGCTGTGTACCCATCTGATCATGAGGTGGAAAAAAGTAGAAGGCTCTCTTTTAGAAGGCTCTTTGCAAAATTGCCAGCAACTTTCATGGCCTGTGCAATAGTCTCCCTGTCCCCTCTGTGGCTTTGCAGTGTCCCCTGTGCATGCCCAAACCTCCCACTCACAGGGCAGCTCTTCATCCACACAGCCTTCAGCTGCAGCAATCTCTTGTGTCAGAGTGACACTCAGTGCTGGCTGAATGGAGATGCTTTTTCTCCTCCTTTTTTTTTTTTCTTGGGCTCTTGTTAGGTTGCTCTTTACATGAACTTTCTGAGGGGTGTGATTAATAAGGACTAATTCATTCCCTAAGCAAGCACAGACACACATATCATTTAATCATAATTAAAAAAAGCCTCCACTCCAATGGCACACAAACCTAGCTATCTTTAGTTGCTCTTGGTCTGAAATAAAGCATGCAGATATTTTGGGTTGGTTGCTGGCAGTGTCTGACAGTAGCTTTGCTTGCTTTTCCTGCAGAACCAGTTTTTTATTAGCTGTGCTGATGACAAAGTTGTCTGGAACAAGATCGGTGATGCGATTGCTCAGAGGATTCTTAAAGCTCACAGGTAACCTGTTCTTGATGAGGCAGTGGAAGTCTTCAGGTGCATTTCCATGGTGTGGTGCAAAAAATAACCCCTGAGTGGACACAGCTGGACTGTAGCTGTGCCAACACAGAACCAATGGGGTCAAGCATCTGCATTTGCAGCAGTGAGAGTCCTGAGTGGTTTCTTTGCATCCAGAAAGTGATTTTCTGGACTTAGCCCAATGTAAATGTATTTTTAACTATGGAACTTGTTTAAAGGCAAGTGCTTTGTGCTCTGGTTCAGTGACACCTTTGCTCCATTGCCAGCTTGCCTTGAGCTGGGTGGTCAGGCAATTTCGTGGGTGGGAAGGGTGAACTGGGATTTGTGGTTTATTCAAATCATCTAGAGAGGAGTGGCTTCAAATTGGGGAAGCACACACATTTTGAGGATTTGACTGCAGGGTTCTGCTATTGTTTGAACAACTTTTTCTGGTACATGCTGGAGGGTGTTCACCACCTCCAGTTTTTGCAAGGGATTGAATCCAACCATGTTTTAGACACTCCTTCAGCACAGCTAACCCTGTGTTAACATTAATGGCACAGGTAGTGGCTTGTCTTCACTTTGATCCTGGGCAGCCTTGCTTAGGGTTGCTCCCCTGGAGTCTCTTTGAGACATATATTTCATAGGATAAATCTGTACCCTGCTCCTGCTGGGCTGAAATACAGAAAACTTTCTAAACTTTTCCCTTTCATCTCTCATGGGCTTTTTCGCCACACACGGAGTTGTTTTCTTCCATGGATTATGTTTTCCGTATTTTAGTTGTCCAGAACCCTGCAGGGCCTGCTTTTCCAGAGGTCCTCTCTCCAAGGTTGCAGGAATTTTGCTCTTTTTTGCACTTGAGCATGGAAATTCCCACTTGGATAAAGGCACCCAACCTGAGACACCCACCAGAGTGCAGGAAATGTCTGCAAGGCCACAGGAGCTGCTCTGGGCCAGGCTTTGCTCAGAGCACTGTGGAAAGAAGAGCACTATTGAAACAGGGAGAGCCTGGGTGTTATCTGCTGTGGATAACAACAGGGTGGAGTTGCCTGTGATCTGTGTGAGCTGCAGTGAATAGCCCAAAAAATTGAAATTAGCTAAGGATGAAAAGATGGGATGGATTTTCTCACCTGTGGTAAATGAGGAGCAGTGCCAGTGCTGCTGGAAATGCTGTTGCTGTGGTTGCATTGCAGCTTTGAGGCTCAGAGGCAGCTGGACAGAGCACCTTAGGGCACCTTCCAGTGCCTAAAGGGGCTAGAGGAGAGCTGGAGAGGGACTTCAGAAAAGGGCATGTGTGATAGGACAAAGGGAAATGGCTTTGAAGAGAAAGAAGATTAGACTGGATATTGGGAAGAAATTCTTCTCTGTCAGGGTGATGAGGCCCTGGCACAGGTTGCCCAGAGAAGCTGCGGCTGCCCCATCCCTGGGAGTGTCCAAGGCCAGGTTGGACAGGGCTTGGAGCAGCCCGGGATAGTGGAAGGTGTCCCTGCCCATGGCAGGGGGCTTTGGAACTGGAGGAGCTTTAAGGTCCCTTCCACCCAAACCATTCAGTGATCCTGTGGTCTCTGTGCTGATTGGTGTCCCCCTGGAAAGCCTCTCTGGATTGCCTTCCCTGCCTTTGGGAACTGACTACCACGGGTCCTTTGCATCAGTTGCCTGCTGTTAGCAATGCTGCTGAGGCAGCAGCACATTCTCCAGGTAATCTGCTAAGGTTTTCCTGTTACATAAAGTTCAGGTAAGGGGTGTCATTCTGTCCAGATACTAAAAGTCTTATCACAAAAGGGCATCACACAGATTCTTAGTGACCCATTTCCAGATATGATGCTCACTTCTGCATTACTCCAATTGTATGCCAGTATTGTGCTGGTTTAATGTTGGCAATTCCTAACTGAATATGAGGTTCAAATTCTGCATTACCTAAGATGAAATGTAAATTCAGACCTAAATGGTTTGTATCATAATGCTAATTTTCCAAACTGCCCCAGGAAAACAGCAGTTAATTATAAATTAAGGTCTGTAGTGAGCTTGTATACTTCTCACTCTTCTAGACTAAATATTTTCTACTGATGTTATTAATAATGTTATTTTCTTGGTTTCCTCTTTTTTCATGGGTGGCTCTCTAAGCAGTTTAGTAAACATTGTCCTTATACAAACAAGCTGCTTTTTGGGGAATGCTTTTGTTGGTAGACCTTTCTCATGATACAAACAGACTTGGTTTCACAGCCTCTTGTGTCTGGGTAAGGCTTCATTAACTGTTTCTAGCTCTGCTGGCAAACCAGAGCCAGTCTGCAGTGCCCAGCACAGCTGGAAGGAAGCACTGCCTGAAATGAAAGACACCCAGGTCCTCACTGTCTCCCTCCCAGCTCAGATGGGACCCCAGTGCTTCACAGTTCCCACACCCCTACATTCACAGGCATGGCTTGCCCGAGGAAGGAGTGCTTCTAGCAAAAACTGCAGACTGGCTCATCCTCAGAGTGCTTCTGAAATGGTTTTGTGCTGATTAAACTGTGTTTGCCATCTAGTGGCAGCATCCTTCCATGGAGCATTATCCTCATCCTTCTCTTCCTCCTTCTCCTCCGAGGCACAGAGCAGGGAATTCCCAGCACCCAGGGGCACCTGGAAAGTGCTCTCAGAGCAGATGCACCTGGCATTTGTCAGCAGAGGAAACCCAAAAGGAGCTTTGAGAAAAGCCCCAAGCAGTGCCACAATAGTAGCTTTTGTTCTGAATGGGATCAGGATCAGGGTATGGATTAGTCTGGAGAACTCTGGAACTGAGATTTTTGGGTGCTGTGATGTATCAAGGCCATACTTGCCTTCCCCCAGTCATCAATGTTTTGCTTGTGCCCTGAACTTTTCCCACCTTTTGTGGTGTGTCTGACTTCTGAAAACAGGAGGCAATGGGAGTGTTGGGTTAGGTTTTGGGTTTCTGCTTGTGATAGCTCTGTAAGCTTTGCTGTGCTCTGCCAGGCAGCTGTCCACACCAGTCTGCACCAGTATCAGTGTGACTGGCCTATTGGGGTGCTCAAACAAACTTTTATAGTGGCAGACACAATCTGAAAAATCCTTAGCCTGCCCCTGAATTTCAGTAAAAATGTGTTTCTTTTCCTTTAGCTTCTTTTGTTGTTTGCTGAGAGTAAATTATTCCCTCTCCTCCTGAAGGAGCACTCACAGAAGCACTGATGGCAGGTGATGATTTCCTGAAACTGGAAATGCACTTCACAATTTGCTCCCTTAAAATCTGTGTGGTGGCCTTGGATGGGAACCAAGTCGGCCATCTCGGGGGAAGTGAAACCAAGGGGACTTCACCTTGTGTGAAGCTGTGCCTTTGCCAGGCTGATGTAACATTCCCAGGCTGATCTTCCCCCCAACTCTCTTGTTTTCCAGGGAGGGCAAGCGCTTCCGAGTGTACGTGGTGATCCCGCTGCTGCCGGGCTTTGAAGGGGACATCTCGACGGGCGGGGGGAACGCGCTGCAGGCCATCATGCACTTCAACTACAGGTACCCCAGGCAGGGTGTCAGAGCCCTGGACACCTCCACTGCTGCAGGGGGTCCCCCAGCCCCACCTGCCATCAGTGTGACCAGCGTGGACAGAGCTTTAGGCAGCCTGCTCTTGGGGAAGGTGTCCCTGCCCATGGCAGGGGGATGGAGCTAGATGAGCTTTAAGGCTCAACCAGCCCAAACCATTCTGTGGTTGGTTTTCTGCTTAGCTGGTTAAATCAGACTTGCTGTCCAAGATTTGTCTCCAAATCTGCCTTTTTGGCCGAAACTTGGCCTGGCTCTGCCCGTTGGCCACGTGCAGGCACTGGCATCTTCCCCAGTGTGATTCCCCTGCTCCAAGGATGGATGTTTTGGGGGGACACTTGCAGCCCAGCAGGTCTCATATGAAGGACAGAGATGCAGCAGGGTAGTCCTTGTGCTGAGAAATGTAGAAGAAGGCAAAATGGCCCAAGATGGTTTTACTGGAAAGCTGCTATGTTATGGTATAGCCAGGGCACAATCAGTGTGCAGAGCCTGCTGCAACCCTCAGAGTGAAATCCCCCTTGTCTGCTGGCCTGCAGGGGTCCTGCTGCACCTCCAGGGGGACAACTGCGGCAGGGGACACAAGCAGATGGAAAGTAGCATGTCCCCCGACCCTCCTGCCTGAGCTTCCTCCTGCAAGGGCAACCAGAGGAAATTGCCTGTGGGTTGGTTGGTTCTCAGTGGAATTCCAGCTGTGGCTTTTCCAGCCCAGCCATAATCACAGAAACTCCCTGACCTGGTGTTGTGCACGTGTCGACGTGTTTCTTAGCGTGATTTCACATCCAGGCCTGGCACAGGGGTAGCAGCCCTGCTTGTCACACGTTTACAATCATTGCCACGTGCTCTAGAAGGCAGAAGGGCTCCCCAGCTCCTCTGTGGGTTGCTAAAAGCTCCTTTTGGAACATGAGCAGTCCTTGGTGTAGTAACAGTCATTTGGGGGGAAAGGTGTGCTCTGGAAGCGCCCTGTTTCTCCACTGTTTGAGAGGCAGCTGTGGTTGTGATTTACCCCGCGCGGTTCCGCTCCAGCACGTGCTGCTGTCTGGAGCCACAGGGGTGCTGATGGCTGCCTGCCTTCTTTCCAGGACCATGTGCCGAGGGGAAAACTCCATCCTGGGCCAGCTGAAGGCAGAGGGTAAGAACGTGTTCCTCTCCTCTGTGTTGTTTACTTTGGATGCTGCTGTTTGATGGATGCATCTGTAACACATGCTCCAGCCTTGTGGGGCTGTGAGTGACCTCCTCCTTGACCATCCTCCCATGGCGAGCTCTGTCGGGTCACACAAGCCATGGCCACTTGTCAGACATCAGACCTGGCTGCAGAGGAGGGCAGCACCCCAGGGAGGAGCACAGCACAGTTGCAGCTGCTCAGGATTGTGTTATTTGGAAAATGTCCTGAGCGGGGTCACGCTTCTGGGAGCCATGAGCCCTCAGCCTTCCCCGTGGATCCCACGCAGGGTTTGTTTCTGGCAGCTGTCAGGCTGGAGAGGAAGAACCTGCCTAAGCAGGAGGCTGTTTCCTTGCCCTGAGGAATCCTGCTGGAATTTGCTCTGCTGGGAATCAGGGCACTGTGAAAAGCTACATATCACAAACACTAGGACTGTGCATAATGCCTCATTTGTTCTAGATCCTGGTGTAAATCTGAGCTGCACTCAAGTGCATTAGGATGCATTTGCCATACTGACCATGGACAAAACACCTGCTTCCAACCTCCTTTGTCTAGGATCTGCAGAAAAACAGTCCATAGTCCATAGTCCACCTATTGTGCTGTGCCCAGGAGACTGGAGTAATTTCTCACTGAAGTGGGAGTCTCTGAGCAAGCAGCAGATCAGAACAGCACAGTGAGCTCACAAGCAAATTTTCAAGTCTATTTAAAAAAAAAAATTATTTCTGTTTTCTGTTCATTTGTAACTTTTTTAAAAGTCAAAAGGGAACTGTTATTCATAGTGGTCTTCATATAAACAAGGTTGTCTTTTTTTCCTCTTCCTCCTCCCTCATCCCATCAGTTTTCTTGTCTTTTCATTTTCAGTTGGAGATAAGTGGATAAACTACATATCATTCTGTGGCCTTCGGACATATGCAGAGCTGGAAGGAAAACTGGTCACAGAGCTCATCTATGTGCACAGCAAACTGCTCATTGCTGATGACAACACGGTTATAATCGGTGAGCAGGGGCTCCCAGGAGGGGTTTGGGGCACTGGATTTTACCTGGGTCAATCCCTTCCCATCCCCGTGCACAGTGCAGGCTTCAGTGCCATGGACTTTTCTGTGTTGTCATTTCTTTCCTGAGAAATATTTTGCTGCTTAAAAAAAAAAACAAACCCAAAAACCAAACTCGTAAATTTATCAAGAGGGAAGAAAGGATTCAGAGGGCTGTCATTTAATTTGTTTTTCTAAAATCTTTTAAATCTGTGTGTAACCGTGAAGAGAATCCCAGTGCAGGGAATATTGTCCATCTGTCTTTTATCAAACTCTGCTCTAACAGGAAGACTTGTGAGACTTGTCATCTGTTCCTGAAAGAACAGAATGTGCTGTAAGATTTGGAAGGTTTGGACAACATGTGTCGTGTATCAGCTCCATTTCCTAAGAATGGGACAATATGCTATAGGGAGTAATAGATATCATTCCATCCTCTTCTCTTACCATATTTATTTTGAGAATGTGAAGCAAAGACAAGAGTTCAGGCTCAGAGCTCTACACTGCAGCAGAATTGCAGCCTGTTTCTTTAAAGAAGCCCTTTTTGAGCTGTTGTATCAGCAATAAAAACTTTGCCAATGAATAAATACTCCCTCCCTTCAAAGCAGTGGTCTCAGATGACCTGTGGTGAAGTTTGCTCCTCTGTCACCTTCTCAGGGGCCAGATCCTGTCTCCAGTGCACAGAGTGGCTCTGAGGTGGCTTGGTCTCACAGCAGGAGCTGTGTTGTTCCAGCTGGGATGGTCTGGGGGCCTGAGACAGCTCTTAGCTTTTATTTTCTGTACCTATAAGCTTGAGGGTAGATTTTTATACAGCCTGTGTGTGTCTGCTGCCTGGTGAGGGGATGGGAAGTCATCCACATAAGAGACAGAGCATGGAAATTAAGTGCTCATGGAGCTATGGGCAGGAGGAGGGGGCGAAAGGACAGAGGCACTCAGCTGGTTTTTCCTCTGGAGGTGTTGGCTCCCCTGGAGTTAATCCAGTTCCTGGGAGGGCTCAATGGCTAACTGCAGCCTGGGGGTCTCTTGCAGCTGTGTCTGGAGATTTTTATATTGTTGTTTTGGTCATTTCTGCAGGTTAATGACCTCATTATGCCTATCCTTCCCTGCATCTTGCTGTTCCCTTGGAGCCAACAGCTGCAAGCAGTGTTCCCCCATGCCCTGTTTTCTGATGTCTGTGTAGGACAGAGAAACCTGTTTGGGGGGACAAAGCCTCAGCTGGTCTCGAGCAGACCCCCCTGAATGGCACAGCAACCTGGTCTAGTGGAAGGTTTCCCTGACCATGGCAGGGAGGTTAAAATGAGAGGAGCTTGAAAGTCTTTTCCGAGCCAAACCACTCTGTGATTTACCCAGCCCATCCTGCCTCAGGTAACTGGGTATCCAAACCAAATGCAGTTCAGACCTTTGAAAGCTGTGGCTCCTTCAGCAGAAGCATCTGGGAAGTTGCAGAAAGAACAAATTATGAAAATGTTGGCCTGGGCTTGGCTGTGATGTAATCTTCTTCCAAACTGTTGAAGCCTGCAAAAATTAGTTGGGGTTTTTTTTCCTCTCCCCCAACTCCTCTCAGGGTCTGTGTTTCCATAAGGCAGACCCCTGGTTGATGCCAGGAATGGGCTTACCTAGAAACAGAGGCCAGACAAAGTTAAAAAGATAAAAATGGATATATTTATTGAAGGGCCTTCAGGTACATTAAGGGCAGACAAAGCCTCCCCAGGGGGCTACACCCAAAATGAACAACAGTGGTGAGTTTCTCAGACAGATATAAGTTCAGTCTATTTGCATATCAGGCTAATTCTCCAGTTATAGCTTCAGGTAATGAAGCCATATGCTCCCAATTTGCTCCCCACCCCAATTCACCTTTGTTTATGCTTTTCAGGGCCTGAGGCAGAGGGTGTCCTTGGTTCTCAGGCTTAGAAAGATCTGACCAAAATGTGGAGAGAGCTTACTGACACTCTAGATGAAGTTCAGAGTTATACACTAATGCAGCACAGGATCTGAAAAATATAAAAGCTCAGATCTTAGGCATCAGATTGGGGTTTTACCTGTCGGAGCCGTGGATGGTTCCCCGCGGAGCCGAGGGGTGCGGAGGGCCCCGGGGCTGGCGGGTGGTGGTGGAGGGTGTGCAGGAGCACCTGGAGCAGCAGTGAGACACTGCCCGTGCCTCGTCCTGCCCTGCCCAGGCTCTGCCAACATCAACGACCGCAGCATGCTGGGCAAGAGGGACAGCGAGATGGCCGTCATCGTGCAGGACAGCGACACCGTCCCCTCGGTCATGGACGGCCAGGAGTTCAGCGCCGGCAGGTTCGCGCAGTCCCTCCGCCTGCGCTGCTTCAGGTGGGTGTGCGGCTGGCCGAGCGCGGCAGGGAGGGGATGTGGCCACCGAGCAGGGACACGGGCTGGGCTTGCTCAGCCTTCACCTGCCCCCACGGCCTTTCAAACCAATGGGCTGCCACTGCCTGCCCAGGTTTAGCTCTGCTTGGCCTGGACTTAGCCCAGGGTTTTGCTGCTGTTTCCTCACACTGCTCCTGTCCACAGCTTGGTAGCTTGATTTTACAAATTACTTTGCTCCAGGATTTTGCTAGCAGAGCTCATAAACAAGTGGTATTTCCCCTCCAGATCCTGTTTGCACACTCTCTCAATCTCGGGTGGCAGTGTCACTTTTTAAAGGAAGCTTCTTTGCTGGGAGCAGCCATCTGGCCCACAACACAGCCATTTTTAGTTTAAGGCCTTTTTGCTTTTTTTTCCCCCACCCTATTTCCCATCTGGACAGTTACTGCACAGAAGAAAAGGAGAAAATCAAGCAGCTTTAGAGCTGACAGATTATCCCAGGGGATGGGAGTGGGAGGTTGCTGGGAGCACACAGGGTTTGGCAAGTCCCAAGGAAACTTCTTGTCTCCTGGCATTTATCAAGAGGGGAGTGCCCAGTGCTTCAGCCTCTGTGAGCATCCATCCCTTTGTCTTCTCAGGGTTGTCCTTGGCGGCTCCGATCTCAATCCGGAACACCAGGATCCCGTCTGTGACAAATTCTTCAAGGAGGTGTGGATTGCCACAGCAGCTCGGAACGCCACCATCTTTGATAAAGTGAGGAGCACAGCAACTTCCCCCTCCCTCCATCCCACACAGAGGCAGCAGGTGCCAATGGGAGAAGCAGCACAGGGGGGACAAAGAGAGCAGGTCCAGTTCCTGGGGTTGGGCCTTCAGAGATGTTTTGAAGAAATGAGTAGTGTCAGATGCAAGAGCTGTGAACAAGGAACTGGAGCTGGTGCATTCTCAGTATGACAGCGCCCATGAAGGCAGCAGATCAGATTTCTCCATGTGTTTGCATCAGCTGTAGCTCCAGTGAATGACCGTGGTGTAGTTACTACTTGTAATTAGCCACAGTGTAACTGGAGTAGAAGCAAATTTTACTTCCGTCTTTTAATGAGCTTTTGCAGTGATCAGAAAAGGCTCTGGAGCTTCCCCTCTGCCTGCTCCAGCCTCATCAAGGACAGGCACATACCTCTTCCCTCCCTGTTCTCTGGGCTGTTAATTCAGTCACTCCCATCCTGAGGAATTTGCACTGGGTGCTTTGGTCTTTCTCAGGAACTCTGCACTGCTGCGTTTCCCCCGTACTGACAGGTGCCTTCTTTCTGTTTCCATCAGGTGTTTCGATGCCTTCCCAGTGACCAGGTGAATAATTTAACCCAACTGCGTGATTTCATCAACAAGCCCAAATTAGCAAATGATGATCCTGCGAAAGCAGCAGAAGAATTAAAAAAGATTCGTGGGTTTTTAGTTCAATTCCCCTTTCGTTTTCTGGAGGAAGAGTACTTGCTTCCCTCCGTTGGAACAAAGGAGTCCATGGTACCCATGGAGGTTTGGACTTAAGAAGATGCAGACTGCTTTACCTTTTAAAGTCTTGTTCTCAGGAGAGAAGTTAATGAAAAATATGGGATTTTGGAAAGTGAAAGGAGACAAAAAGCTTCTTCACCAAGCTAAGGAGCCCTTCAGAAGGATTTTTGTGGAGGAACTTGAAGCAAATCAACACTAGCAGACTAGAGGAGCAGAAAAACTTGGAAATTATGGCAGATGAGAAGTTTAACCTCTGGAGGAGTTACTTCTTCAGGCATGTTCTGAGCATCTGAAGGATGCAGGCTACTTCCTAGGACAGGAACTGACTCCCAGTCGATGTTGTCACCACTGCCAGCTGTATCCTGTGGTTGCCTTCGTACTGTGATCGTGCTGTGGCTGCACAGGAGCCGTGGGCTGCGTGTGCTGCTTCTCAGGCTTTGGGTATCTGCACCTTGGCTCGCTGGAGTTCCCCATCTCAGCCCTTCCACACACCATCAGAGCACCTCGTGCAGCCCTGCCACTGCTGGGAAGTGCCATTTGCTGCTGCCTTGGGCCATCCTGCAGCTTTCCAAGTGTAGGTGTTTCACTTCTTAAAGGGAAACAGACTAACAATCCTGTATCAGAATCAGTATTTTTGTCTCTTCATCCCTTTGGGGGAAAAAATCCTTTTGCAGCTGGAGCAATCAGCAGCCCTCAGGCTTGGCAGAGGGCAGTCTCGGTGGAGCTGGAGGTGCTGCAGATCACTGGAGTTTGCTGGCCTTTGCAGACACAGCACGTCAGCTTGGTCCCACTGAGTGTGACTGTTTTCCTCAGGAGAGGATCAAGGTTCCAACTCAAGCCTGAGGTGTCCAGAGCCGGGGGAAGCCAAGGCACTGCATGTAACAGGACTGAGACTCGAAAGCCAGCGTGATCTGAACCAAGCTCTGCACTCTGCTTGTGCATTCATCTTGCAGCATATGGGCAGATTTTCATTTCCACCCCTTTCCCCCTATTTAAAAGAAGGGAAAGGCCATTAAGCTGACACCGAGCTGACGTGTGGATTTGCAGATGGGGTGAATGCAAGGGGGAAGGGGAGCAGGTGACAAAGCCTTGTCTCTGCTCTGCTTTGTTACTGAACCTTGAGTTCAGTCATGTAGGACGTGTCTTCCCAAGCAGAGGTAGAACTCAGCATGCACATTCCTGTTTTCCATTGCTGTCAGAAGGTTTCCAAAGCTCTTTTGCACCTCCCTGTACAAAGAACCAGCAGTTCAATCCAGCATCCTGGGAAAAACACTACAGTTCCTGGGTTAGGACCTCATGTGGTGGGCACCAGCCTGGGTCTTACCCCATGCTCCATCCTGCAATGAGGCCACATCTCCCAGTTTCATGTCCAGCTCCAACCTGAGGTGTTCCTGGCAGTCTGCAGTGCTGTGTCAGCCACTGGGAAAATGGAGCATTAGAAAACACTTAAGGAGGGTTGGATCTGGAGGAGTGGGGGGCTGAGCTCTTCTGCTGCCCCTGCATCCCTTCCCTTCCCAGGGTTGTACCTGTGCCCAACACTCCACATCAGCCCAGTGAATTGGTATTTATTTTAGTTCACAGAAGAGTTTATTTTTTTCTTTTCTGGCTCTTCTAACAGTTTTTTAACTGGAAAAGAATCCCACTGGTCGCCTAGCTATCCCCAAAATGTAGCTAGCATGACATTTTAGCTGATTGCCTTCTATGTTCAGACCTGTAAATAGGCACCAGCTTATTCTGTACCTGCTGCATCACCCAAATAGGGAACAAACCCCAGATGTTCTTCCAAATCTCAGCCCATTCCTACAGCTTCCACTGTTTTACACTTGTGTTTTGTAGATGCAGTTGCCTTTTACACTCCTTTCTGGCATCTGTGGTCTGGTTCACC
This sequence comes from Promerops cafer, assembly GCA_013398275.1. Classification (NCBI taxonomy): domain Eukaryota; kingdom Metazoa; phylum Chordata; class Aves; order Passeriformes; family Nectariniidae; genus Promerops; species Promerops cafer. The sequence continues at coordinate 3,067,989 of VZSE01000213.1, forward strand.
CTTGGGAAGTGCATGTGCAGCATTTTATGTGATTGAGTCTGGAGGGTTGATGGTTTTACCTGGCATGCTGTAAGCACATAAATATGTTCCTTTTATTTTTTTCCCTTAAAAATACTGACCCGGGGTCACCCCCCGCAGAGCCAAAGCAATGTGTGCCCTGACCATTTACAATCCAGAAAGATCAAAGGTGTCCTGTGATTTCACATCAGTGTAGGTTCAGAGCTTTTCTCTCCTGATGTTTTTAGCTCTTTTAGTTTGACTGAAGCTGCTGACTTTAAACAATTACAGCCTGCCAGAGAATCCTTGTCAGTCACACAGATCCATGTTCAGAGTCAGAAAGTGTTCAACCCCACCACCTATACACTGAACCTTGAAGTGCAACACTCCTGTCACCTTCTAAGTGCTCTTATTCTCCTCATCCTCATATTAGCAAAGGTTTTTATAATTGTTAAATTATCCTTACATTGTCTTTTAAAATGGTAGGTAGCTAATTGTTGGGGCTTCCTAACTCCAGGGGTGTTAACTCCCCCTCTGCCGGGCTGCTTTGGGGAAAAACCACTCAGGTTCTGCAACACTCAGCCCACTGTGTGATAGCTGCTGGTCCCCAGTGACACAGCAGAGCCATGGATGGAGATGTAATTGACTGATTTGGTATGAAAAGGTGCTAATTAAGAAGGTCTTTCATTACTGAGGTAGCAGACAGGCCTGCTCTCTGTTGGCTCTCTGGGAGGAGGTTCCCCTCTGTGGGAACAGAGGCACTGTGCTGATCATCCCCTCCCTGTGTTGGTGCTAAATTCCTGACACCAGGAATTTAGGAACATTCAAATGCAAGCAGGGTGTGCACGGCAGCCTCGGCACAGTGGGGAGATCCCAGCATCCCCAGGGGCTCGTGGGGCCACCAAGTTCCCTATGGAAGCAGCACAGCTCACCCTAAACAGACAGCAGGGCTGGAGCCCCTCGCAGTGAAGGCCCTGCTCATTCACACCCCCGGCTGTGCTGTTTGGAGCTGGCTCCTTGGGTCCTGTCAGCTACAGGCTTGTTTCTTATATTAAGAAGCTTGTGAGGTTGAACACCTTGAGAGAGTTGATTTCTGCACCTGAACAATCACTACTTAGTCTGTCATACCAGCGTGGGCTTCAAACTGGAGAGGGTCACCCACGATACCCAGAGCTGGAACAGGTGATGTGGATTCAAGCACTAGCAACCCCAGAAACATCAACTGTTTCTTGTGGCATTTATTTGCTAGAACGATAGGAATTGAGAACTTCTCCCAGGCTTAGACTTCATTTTGTAATTCAACCTGAGTAGAACACTTCTTTTCCCTTTAATTTATTCTTTAACATGTTCCACTTTGAGAACTCACACTCCTTTCCTTAAATTTAATAGTCTGATATTTTAAAATGTGTTTTGTTGTATTGATATTGGACTGGATAAATGTTTCACTGTAAAGTTAATGCATGATTTAAAAATGAGGGATAAAATGTCATCGTCTGCAAGAACTGTACTAAAAAACAATTTATAGGAGAACCACTCCAATGCTCCATGGAAGAGGCGAAGTGCTCAGGTCAGTTTCTGGTCTCTTGGTCTCAGTTTGTGCCCTGACTTGGTGAGCTGTGCTGTATTAAACCCCAAACACTCCATTTTCCTTTCTTTTGATCAAGTTTCACAAGATGATTTTGCAATCCTGGTGCTGTCCCTGGGAGAACCTCAGTGCAGGTGTTGCCTAGCTGGGACTCTTCCATGAATTTACAATACCTTTTTTCCTTCCAAAGGAACAACCCTGTACAATCAAGTGCAGATGTGGTTTGCTGTTCTAATTACAGTGTAAGGAGCCTTGAACGCTTGTAGCAAGGACAGTCAGGGGGTTGTATCTGGGCACAGAGCTGCGTTTGTGGGGACGCTCCCATACAAGTATGAGAGTACTGCAGGATAATGCCCTTTCCCTCTCCTGCTGCCCCAAATCCATGCTGGGCTAAGCTGACCCTGCTCACCAGCAGCAGAGCCTTTCATGGTGCAGTGCTGTGGTGGCCGAGGGGAAGAAAACCAGCGGTCTCCAGACCAGGATATGAGCAGAGGTTGGCACCCCTTGGTGCCCCACACTCATTCTGCACATGGTTTCAAACAAGCAATCGCTGCTGCACTGCTGAGATCCTGCTGAAGCCAGGAGCTCTGCAGAATCCTGCTTTAAACCCAGAGTGTAACTTCATGGCAGTGAATCAAGGCCAGCATGTGAATCTCAGTGTATCAACGTGGAGCCGCCCCACTAACCACACATCGACCACTGAATGCAATGATCCTCTTGGGGTGTCATTTCTTTTTTCCTGTTTTCCTTTCCCTGCCTGCTTTCTTGTTGTATTTTCCAGTATTTGTGATTATTCTATTTTTAACCTTCCGGTGTCTTTTAATAAAATCTCCTCTATGTAAATAATTCCAGCTTTCCCTAGTCCTGACACTAGGGAAATGAGAAAAAGTGTCCAAAAGTCACAGTTTTGGGAATGTTGTTTTTTAAAAAAGATTGTGTCTCTAGCTAAACTAATCCACAAAAGGAGAGCTTCCACTTGGGGTGTGAGCGCAGGTCTCTGTGCGTCCCTCCCTTCCAACAGTGCTGCTGTGACACTGAATATCCCTTCTGTGAAGGCTGCTGGAACTGAGTTTTGTATCCTTGTTCCTGCTAACGACTGCTTTCCTTTCCACTCTGTTTGTATCTGGTAAATGAATGTGCATTAATGGACTGAAAATACAGCTGATCATCATGTCAGAACGTTTGGCTTTGTGTAATTTCTCCTTGTTTTGGGGGCCTCATCCTGCCTTGGGATGAGTTCTGTCCTTGCTCTGTATCAGCGGCCAAGATGTGATGGGGGAAGACCCAGAATAGCAATAAAAATGGCTAGACTTGAGTCTTGGGTTTTCCTGGGAGAGAGAAATTGCTGGGGTGAAACAGCATAGAAAGAAAATTGGACTTCTTAAATGGATTAAAAAGTCGTGTTTTAAAGGAGTTTTAATAATCCAAAAGCATTATGAAAGGCATAGACAAAAACGCTCTGTTTCCAAAATAGAATTAACTTGCCCCCGTCTCTTTTAACTTCCAGTAAAGGAAATTCAGCAGAGAGAGAGGAAGAAGCAGCTGCCTGTTGTCCTCCAGGGGCAGAAGAGATTAATAAAGTATCAGTGGCATTTCCAAGCTCTCTTGCAAACTGAAAACATATTAACTTCTCCATTTCTTAGGTTTCATCTCCTTCCTCAGATGCCAGAGGGCTCTCCACATCTTCAGAACTTCCAAACCCAATCTGTGTCCTCGACAGACACAATAAACCAAGACAGCAGAGCCAGGGGGTGAGGCAGGGGTTGGTAAGAGACATCAGGCAGCTGCTGAGTGACGCTGTCAGCTTCTGCTGCCTCTCCAGCATCCCCCTGCCAATTATGTGCCTCCTGAATCCCACCTAGGGGCTCCTGAGGAGGAGATAGCTGTGAGCAGGAGCGGTGTGGGACCTGACAGTCCCTGCTAGGTGCATGGGGCTGAGCCCAGGGGTGCTGGATGGCAGCAGGGTGGCTGTGAGGTCACACAGGGCAGCCACAGCTGAGGCTGGCAGGGTCCTGCCAGCATTGCTTGGTTTCCCTGTGAGCGGCAGGAGAGCCATGGGATCACAGTTGAGACTATCTTGGTGTGAAATTAAGGTGAAACTGGAAGTGATCCTGAACCTAGGGAGTTCAGTATGGATTTGTAGTAAGGATCCTTTCTTTTTTCATAGTTGTCCTGGTTTTGGGGGGGATAGTGTTCATTTTTCCTTAGTAGCTGGCAGGTTCTGTTTTGGATCCAAGTAGGAGCCCAGCTCGAGGGCCTTGTTGCTGCTTTTGCTGTTTCCCCTCTCCTATAATGCTCTTACAGGCCTGACTTCATTCACATCCATCCCTAAAAACAGAAGTGAATGCCAGCCCATGGCTGTGGCTGGCACTGACTGTGCAGGGAGGCAGGGACACGATGGCAAAACTCCCCCCGACGTTCCCCCGGCCAGAATGTTCCTGTTTGCTCGCTGGAGGACTTGCAGAGCCTCAATTTGATGGCTCCTCGCTGAGCAGGAACGCAGCCCACGCCTGCCCTGAACACAAAGTGCCCTTGCCAGAGTGTTTAACAACCTGTTCTTTCCAGGATGGATTTCTCCAGCCACTTTTTGTGCCGAGGCAGTTCCTGCCTCCTCCCACAGGTCAGCTCCTCCGTCGTGGATGTGTCTGCAGGAATCCTGTGGGGCAGGAGGAATCCTCTCATCCACCCCAGCACCCAGCACATCTGCTCTCTTGCCCTTTGTTGGCATTTATGCACCGAGCTCTCAATAACACATCAACTTTAATGAGTGCCAGCCTTTTGCATGCATGAAATCACTAATATGCTATAGTTATTTTTGTTCTGAGGAGGAAAGCAGGGAAGAAAGAAAGAAAGAAAAGGTGTTGTGAGCCAGGTCTAAGGGTACATGAAGAAACACATTTCTTCTCGCTCCTAAAAATCAATTTATTTTAGTTTCTCTGCAATTGTGTCGGCTCTTCACATTTTCAAGTGCAGCTCTGAAGCGCTGATGCAGTAGAGCGAGGTTTGAAGAGCTTGAATCACAACAGCACTGTGAGTGAAATGCTCCATTTTTTTTCTTATTGGAAAAATTAAAAGTGACAGCTTCAAAATTGGTTCCACTGCTTTGATTGATTAGACAGAATATTTAGCTCAAAATGATTATGGCAAGATTTTCTACAGAGGCTCATGGCTGGGATGGAAATTAATTTGGAGAAAAGGGGAGGGGGAGTTGTTAAAAAGAAATTATTCTGCAAAGGAAACTGTTTATCCCTAGAATCTGTGATGAGTAATCTCTCCATAGTCAGCCTGATCTCAGTAATTAAATATTCTGTGAGTTCCCATTTGAGGACAAAGGAAAGGGGGACAGGGAGATAGTGTTAATGAGGCTTCACAGGTGTCTGTCCCCTGGAGATTCTGATGCCCAGTGGCAGCAGGATGCTGCCAGTGTGCTGCTCAGTGCCCAGCAGGTGGCCTGTCCATACGGAATATCCTGACTGGGAAACCTGCCCCGGGCCAAGGGCTGGGTGTTCAACTGGAGTCCTGCTGGGGCGGGTGAGCTGAGGGCCACTGAAGGTGGTGTGGGCACAAGGGAAGTTCAGGTAAGAGCTGGACCCACCTCTCCAGCTGGAGAATCCAGGGCCAAGCACAGCTTAAAGCAGACCCATCACAGGGATGATGCAGCATCTCCAGACAGACAGCCACTCTCTTGCTCTGGATCCTTCCTGGAATGGGGGAGCTGAGGCCACCTGGGAGAGAGGGGACAGGCAGGCTGGGCTGTCACCCAGGGAGATACCAACAGGAGAACTGCAGAATGGTTCGGGTTGGAAGGGACCTTAAAGCTCATCTTGTTCCATCCCCTTACCCTAGGCAGGGACTCCTTCCCCTATCCCAGGTGGCTCCAAGCCCATCCTGCCTGGCCTTGGGCACTTGCAGGGATGGGGCAGCCACAGCTGCTCTGGACACCCTGTGCCAAGGCCTTAACCCCCACACAGGGAAGAGTTTTTCTCTAATATCCAGAGTAAACCTACTTTTGGTTTGAAGCTATTCCCCCTTGTCCTGTAACTCCAGGCCCTTTTAAAAAGTCCCCCTCCATCTTTCTTGCAGGCTCCCTTTTCAGGTACTGAAATGCCATAATTGGGTGACTGAAGCCTTCTCCTTTCCAGGCTGAACAATCCCAATTCTCTCAGCCTTATAGGTGAGGTTCTCCATACCTCCATCCCATCTTGTGGCTCTGTCCTGCTGCTGGTGTCCTGCCTTTGGCATTTATCTGATTCATCCTTGTTCCTTTCACTAAACAGCAGAAAAGTGTTTCTCCTCTCTTCACTGGGTTATCTTCCATATTCCATTCTTTATCAGACAAATGCACATTAAAGGGCCCAGCCAAGCCCAGCAGACTCACAGGCTGGAACCTGCACATTGTGCATCCAAGACAGAAACAGAAAATGCGTCCTTCAGGAGAGGACTCAGGCTACTTGCCTAGCATTTTGTAATTTCAACTTGAAAAATAGGTTTGAGAATTCTGGCTGTGTTTTTTGGTTTTGGGTTTTTTTTTTACATTTTAGGTTTTCACATTTCAGACATTCTTCCTCTTGAAATTGGTACACAGTTTATGAAATAAAATATAAAAGCACTGTAAGTGCAGAAATATGAAGTAGGTGTGGTATATGGAAGTAATTTAAAGTAGTGGTAATGTTTTTCTTTATACAGAAAAGCTCCATTTTTACCAGTATCAGATATGGAACAGGGAAACTCCAAAAACAAAGACAGCTGTAGCCACAAGCCACAGCTGTAGCCACAGACCAGCACAGCACTTACAGAATGTTTTTCCACGGGTGTCTCCTGTCTCATGCACAGTGAATCCAGATAATCCCCACATATTTTTTAGGACTGTGTGTTGGCCAGCACATCCTGGCTGGAAAGAGTAATGCAGATGTAACCTGGGCATTTAATCACACGTAGGAATTTAGGCTGTGTTGGGGCCCCGTTACAGCGGCCCCAAGGTCACTTTTAGGTAACAATCCACCTAATCTACAATTTTCACAGATTTTCACTCTTAGGTAACAATCCACCTGACTCCTCTTGGCCTGACACAGCTGTTGTGCCCAGGTGTGTGTGGAGATGCAGAGCCCATGGCTGAGGGAGGCCGTGCCTACAGCTCAGTGTCCAGGGCTAAACTGAGCTGCATCTTACAGGGACCACATGCTGTGGGTGTCACGTTCATCTCCACTCCTGCACTTCCAGTTTGGGCTAAACCTGCCACCAAGACAATGCTGACTGCAGCTGGGGACACACCTGCAGCCCTGCAAGGTAGGACCTGGGAGGATTTCCCCATGGTGCTGCTTCCCGGGTTTCTGGGGAGCCTCTGGTCCACCTTGCCCTCTCCTGCAGCACTGCTCATCTCCATCCCCTCCAGCACCAGGAAGGACCACCTGGAAGCCTGGTGCTGCTCGGGCTCAGCAGTGCTGGGGCCCGATATTGCGCTGGTGCACAGCGATGGGTCAAACCCACCTAAGAAGAAAAGCCTGGCTGGAGAGATTCTTCCCAGCGGATGCAAACCCTCCCTGCAGCCGAGGGCTGGGTGGCCGCGTTCCTCTAGAGGGTGCTGCGGGCTCAGCCTGCGCTGCCCCGGGGAGGGGGTGCCCGCTCTGCTGGGAGCCTGCGAGCCCCCACCCCGCTGTGCCGGGTCCCCGCAGGTCCCCGTGGCCACAGCCGAGCTGCGGGACGAGGCTGCAGCTAAACCACATAACCCCGCCGGGCTCCCTCCTCCAGCCCGGTCCTGCGGGGTGTCCCCCACATCTCGCCTTGCTGCTGGGGGCTCGCAGGTCAGCATCTCCCCCCTCCCTCTGAGCACGGTCACGCTGAGACATTTTTAAATGAAGTACTACGTGTACCGTGACTGTTTGGGCTTAAATACATTCCCCGCCGAACATGTCCTTCCCAGAAGGCTGCGGTGGCTCTCCGGTGACTCGCTGCAAGATGTATCGCCACTTTGTTTCCTCGCAGACCATATCTGTACGACATCGATTGTACTGGCTAAGAATGCTTACAAACCTATTTCCTGCTGCAGGATGATCACATTATACACAATTACACACTCTAGGAATTTCTCCTGAGATCCAGCTGGGTACAGGCTGGAGCGGCGGAGGAGCCGGAGCGTGTGCGGAATAATGAATCATTCATTCAAGCTGACTTCAAGCTCTTGGGTTGTGCGAGCATGTGGTGAGCTGCACTAGCTGCTTATTGCCCCCAAAAAAGCCTGAATCACCTAAATCGTTCCAAATTTGGTTTCCACTGTGTGTACACTTTCTGGGTCTTGCCACTTCATTACTATTATTTTAACCATACCAGAAAGGTTTGTGCAGAATTTATTCTAAATGTCTCAGCAGGAGAAATCTCCATGAGCCGAGACATGCTGTTCCAAACAGAGACTTTCTCAGCAGGAGCAAAATCCATGTCCACAAGGTTCCTACCCTCAGAAGAGACACAGTATTGATTGTCCTGTGTTACTGGTGGTGATGGCAGCAGCAGCAGCACTCTGATGCATTTGCATTGCAGCACCATGGGGCACCTTCCCAGCATCCTGGGATGCCAAGGGATCTGAAACCTCAGCATCTCCCTGGCCTGGAAATCTCACAGCCTAAGATGGGACAGAGCTGCCTGGAAATCATGGAGCTGCTGTTTGCCCTCAAGACGGGCAGGGATGTCTCAGGCAGAGGTTTTCTATAAACAAGGAAGATGATGCTTTTCTTTGACCCACTGCTGGATGTGTCTAGCAAAGCCATGTGCTGCAGTGTCACAGGAGGGACATGGAGATGATGGATGGCCATGATGAAGCCCCTGATGAGGAGCACAAAGCCCATGAAGCTGTGCTGGCTGCCCCCGAGAGCAGGGCACTGGCACAGCCACAGTGCCAGGGCTGCAGTGTGGCACATTGCAGCACCCAAAAACCTGACCCTCCACCTTCCTCTTCCTGGCCAAGCTGCTTCAGGAGCAGCTCTCCTGCCCCACACTGTTTCCTCTGGCCTGGTGAAACACCTCCCTGCACGGCACCACTTCCCTGGTATCCAGCTATGTTTTATCCACTGTTCCATCGTTATCTGCCAGCTCAAAAGGCTGGAGCATGTTTGTTAGCTAAAGATTTCCTTTTAGGGAGCTGGCGACAGATTATCCTGGCTGTTTCTAACAATGTGTAATCTAAGCTGTCACCCACATTTCCAATATTTTACTTCTGGCAAGGCTACAGCAAGGCTGGAGTGGAGCTGAGGGGTTGGAGAGCCCTCCTCAGGCTGGATGGATGGTCTCTTTGACCTGGGACTTCACCAACCCCATCACCTCCACCCTCAGGTCACCTGAATTTAACTTCAGTTTCTTTAACCCTCTCACGGATCATACTCTATTGCTTTCCTAAGGCTACAACTTCCAGTTGTTTATTTTAAAATAAGAGCTAAAAGTCATCTATGGACACATGGTCCCAAGACCTGCAAAAGTGCTGAATGTTGTGAGAGCTGGGAGAAAAATCAAGCAAAATATCTCCACAGAAACACTTCAGACATGCCGTTTGGAAGACCCACCCTTGCCAAGCAGGCTTGTGTACTCCCCTTTTGTTCATCATAACTTTTGTTTATATCAGCCTCTGCAAAGAGAATTTAGCAGAGGATTTACTGGCACACAGAATTTTTTTATAGTTTTCTGATGTGGCATATCCACCCACCTGGGTGTGTTTTAGAAGGTGCCCAGCATCTTGTGATAATCTGAAGGGACATTTCCTTTCAGTGTCACGTGAGATAATGTCACTTTGACCCCATATGTTTCTTTCTTTTTGACTAAATGGCTGCTGCTGCTGCGCTGGTGGTTTTGCTGTGCTTAATCTGAACTCAGTTTAAGGCTGATGTGCTCGTTATGTTCTCACATTCCTTTATCTACAAAGCCAGGACCTGAAACAAAACACGGGCAATTCTGTAAGGGCGAACACAACTGCTTTGCATGCCTGGAAGAAATTGTTGTCTTACAGTTGTCTTACAGGTTTTTTCATTATTTTAATGGGTAATCCCAGGCCAGCTGCATCTCCGCTCTAAAACTAGATCAAGTTAGAGACTGAAAAGTAATGAAAAACCAGGCTGAAAGAGGGCCTGCATGTTTCAGGAGCTCAAGCTCTATTTTTCACAAGCAACCTGGGCTTTTAGCAGCCTAATTGCCATTTACTAGCAGCTGGACTAGCTCTTAATGCTCAGTTTTGCAGAGGAAAAGGCTAATTCTCTTTCAGCGAACAGCGTGTGTCAGCTACAGCAAATGCAAAACTCAGACTTTGCTGTGCGTGTCATCTGGTGCTTCTGAGAGCTCACAAAGGGCTAAACCCACCACCTGCCTGTGCGGAGGATGGTGGATTTTCTGTCAGGATATGGCTAACTTGCTTCTTAAGATGTTGTGTAAAGCACTGAAACCTTCTATAGCAGCTAAATAATTCCGAGAATTTTGCAGAGAGGTCCCTTGTGGGGCTGTCAGCACCTCCCCTCTGTGCATTTTGGTGAGCTGATGTGGTACAGAATGGCTTTATCCCCTCTGTCCAAGCATGTGGTGGAAGTGCACCAACAGGACACAACTCACCACAATCAGCTTTGGTCAAGTAGGACTTGAAAGCAGGCGGAGCCACTGGCTCATTTTTACATCCCCCTGGATGGGCACTAGGGAGGAGGATTCTTACTGTCAGGACAGGTTGGAGCTCTTCCAGTATCCAATGGCACAAAAGCACCTCCTGCCTTTGCCACTGCCCCAAGCCTTTCAGCTGACTCCGTGGCAAAGGCTGGGATAGAAAAGCACCAGTAACAAAGCACCAGTAACAGAGCAGTGTGTGTACAAACAATGTGCTTGGTATTTGTAGATGTCTCAGCTTTCCAGAGCCCTGCACTGGGCATGGCTGGAGCACCACTGACAGCCTCGGACAGCAGCGATGGACAGAGAAGTCAGTCTTCAATTGCTGTCATCTGCATCTGTCATCTCATGTGCTTTTGAGAGTCTTGTAACTCTTGGGGGTGGCAAAGGTCTTGGCAACCTCTGTGCAGGCTGCAGTACTGCATGTGCTAGGAGCCACAAACTGAGAAACACAAATTTCTGAGTTAATTAAATATATGATACTTTTTAAAGTCTCTCTAATATTCTGGCTGCTTTGAGCCTGTAGGGGACAGAATTTCAAAGGAAATTTTTGGGCTTATCCCTCCCACTCGGAACTGGTGCACAGAAGAACTGGGTCTCAGTCATGTCTTCGTCATTTGGGGTTGATGTAATTTTCTTACCAAGGTTCTCCTGAGTGTCCTGTCTATCCCCAGCTGATGGTTCCCTTGTAGTAACCTACTCATGAGAGCCCAGACTGCAGGCTCAGATGTGGGCAGGGTTTCCCCCTGCTCCAAGGATCAGCCCACTCTTTTCTGCTTTCTTAACTGAAGATGGAGGCACTCCACTGAACATGCAGCACGCCTTCAACAGATATTTTCAAAACCACACAGTTTCCTGCCTGGTGTTTTGGTAGTTATTCAGAAATCACATGTTAACACTAAAGTCATCAGCTTGTTTAAATGTACCCGTTTTATTTTGATCTACATATCCTGCTGCTGAACCAAGTGTGACCGTGCTTTTCCCATCTTGGATGCTCCTTCATTCCCAGGTTTCTACTGACCAGTGGGATGATGCACAGCTAGGAGGACCCTTGTCCCTTCCTCCTGGGTTTGCCTCCCATGGGTAAAGATGTGTCAATCAGTGTATATAAACTCTACAGAACCTCCTGGGCCCAAAGCCAGCCTCCATCCACATCCCTGTGGCAGAAGGCCTTCCATATATAAATCCAGACTCAAGTGCCTCCTCTCTGAGATGGTGAAGAGGTATTTTTGGGTGCTCTGGTAATGCTTTTCTCTTTCAGCAAGGTAAAAAGCCCATGCCCTGATATTCTCCATCCGTTTCCTGAGCATATACCATGTCTTACCTTTGGTGAATATTTGGGTGAGCTTTTTTAAGCTTTTCCTTGTTATGACAGGACCTAGAACATCCCCCTCCTTCTTATTTTTTTTTTAAACCATTTTCATCTAATTCCAGGAGGAGTGCTTTCATAGACTGCCACATCTCCATGAAGGCATGAGGAAGTAAACACCTCTGAGCAAAGCCTCCCCAGAAAGGCAACAGCAGTTGGCTCAAACCCCGTCTTCCTACTCAAACCTCACACTTTAAGTGCTACTCAGACGATTGCTTTGAGTTGCTTTAAGTACCTCCAGTTGTTTTCTGACTTGCTTCTGCTTTGGGCATTGATGATGAGTGGGAAGCCTGAAAACACTTGCAAAGTCTATTCTGTAGTTTAACCTTTCTTTTATTCTTTTTTTTTTTTTTTTTAATGTGTGTGTGTGTGCATGTGTGTGTACCAAAGACTTATGCCTTTTGCAGGGGAGAAGGGCAAATATTCAGCATACTCCCAACAAGGCAGAAGCATCATGTGTTTGTGGCCCTATCTTCTATGCAGGACAACAAATCTCACAAGCCATGGTGAAGACACCAATCATTAAAAAAAAAAAAAAGGAAATCTGGAAAAATATATATGCCCAGGAGGTTTTGGACCTGTATTGCCTCCAGACTCACAGGTCCCAGAGAACCCTGCATGCCTGGCTGCCACTGAAGCCCTGTGGGACTTTTATTGTCAGTATGTTTGCCAACTGCAGTTCCAGTCTTGTCCCCCTTTCCCGAGGAGAGATGTCGAACCCAGCCCACACCTCAGGATAGATTATAATTTAAAAAAAAAAACCAACCTCACTGTTCCTGAAATGTGTCTTAATTAACTCTCAGCAATTTGCATTTGACAAAAGATAGAAGCCAGTTTCTCTTGTTCCACTGATCTGTGCTTCATGCCAGATGGGGGTGGCTTCGGGTCAGGTGTTTCCCAGACCTGGGGCTGTCTTTGGGATGCAAGGCAACCCAGGAAAGAAAAGGGAAAGAGAGAAAATAAATACTGGTTGGCTTAGGGTAGCTCAGCTCCAGACTGATCCGCATAAAAAACATATTGGGATGATAAATAATTTTGATAAAAGGCACTTGACAAATGGAGCAGCTGTTCCACCCCGTGGATGGGGCTGTAAATCCAGTATTTATGGGCAGGGGCTCCCAAAGGACTTCCCTGCTGTGGCAGGTGGGTTCTGGGGAACGTCCCTATTCTGGCAGCTCATGCATTCTGGATCTTACACATACTAATATCATCCCTGAGATGCTGGCAAAGAAAGGAGAGATTAGTATTCCTCAGCAGGACTGGGGATGTGGTTTGCTGGGGGCAAGGCCACGTTAGGTTTTCTGCAAGCAGTGCAAAAATGGGGTTTTGATTGGTTTTTAACCAGTCACAATTGGCACATTTTAAATGACTATAAAAGACCTGACACCCTCCTGAAGAGCAGGGTTGCCCTTTAATGTTTTTTTTTTTCTTTGTAGAGGAGGCACAAAGAAAAGAGGTTAATTGACAAAACCAAGTTCTGCCTCACTAGTGTGGAGTGTTCCCAAATAGCAATGTAAAAATGTATTGCCAAAAGGACATGTTAAACCTCTGATGCTATAGCCAGGCTGAGGGGAGAGACATCAGCTCCTGCTGCATCTGCTGGGGAGGCACGCACAGTATTACACACAGCTCTGCTTTATCTAAACCCTAAAATTTTACATTTAAATTTTAGCATTCTGGTGAATGACACAGAGGTGCTTCAAAGGATGTGGGTGCTTGCTATCCTGGAGAAGCCTCCTTTAGCCCAGGCCAGGCACAGAGTGAGTCTGAGCTACATAAACCAGGCAAGGGCACAGCAAGCACTCCTGCTGCTTTTAGCACCATGCTGGGGGTGGCTTCTAGGCTGGTGTGTCCTTGGTGCCTTTGGCCCACAGTGGCAGCCCTCAAGAGAAGACAAATGCAATGGCAACAGAACGGGCATAAAGACCACCTGTGCTGGTCCTCAGCATCAAATGTTTTGGGGAAGAACAACAGCAGCTTGGAGGGGTGCTGTGGGTGAGTGAACCACCTGGAAGTGAACCATCCTGTCTCTTTCTGGTGCCCCAGGAATTTGCTGTTTGAGGGCACCACTCTGTTCCCTGGTATGAATCTGTAAAGGAAGGGTTTTCCAAAGAGCCCTCACTGATTTTCCATTTACTCCCCCACCGCAGTGATTACAGGGGTTTGTACTTACACAATGCTTAAGTAAGGGAGTGATGAACTATTTACAGGGGATTTTTCTTTTGTATACAGCTATAGGAAAAATCCTGGCAGCAAGGTTTACTCACGTAGTCCTGCTCTGCTCCGAGGATGCAATGGAAAAACACTTCTCTCCCTGGAGAGGAACCCACATAAGCAGGAGGATGAGCACTCAGTAAGTGATAATGAATCAGTTAAAGTGCATTTGAGATCAATAGATGTAGGTTAGGACACATGTAGCCAGTCATTTCCTAGTCTCTTTTAACACAGCTGCATGTTAGCCTAAACCCCAATTATTATGCATTTTACAGAGTATAAATTTTTCAGCATTCCCTGTTCAGTTTGGGCAGAGTCCTTTAAGTACTGTCTTAGGTGGGCTAACAGTGGGATAAACTAGCCTGGACTTATGACACCAGAAAAACTGGGGCCACGTGATCACAGAATTATTGTGGAATAAATCATATGTTGGGGCCCAAATATGCTTCCTTGTTTGCTTCATTCCTCTTCTTGATCATTTTTTGAAGAATGATCCAAAGCCCAAAGCACCTGAAGCTGTTGCTAATTGGGCAAGGGCTTATGTGTCACTTACATTTACTCATTCTACATACACCCCCTCACAATATAATTAACAGTGATGGCACTGTTAGATAATTAAATTCAGTTTTAGGCAGAGGTCAAATGACCTGGATAGTTTATATGGGGGCTGATGCCCTTGAATGAGTAAATCAAAAATAATGATCTCAGGATCCGCCACTGCTGACAGCAGAGCTTTGGGTCATTAAGGTGCTCATTGCTCACCAAGGCCTGTAGGAAATATGGCATTTTCCCCTTTCCCCACTTTCCAAATGGAAATGAAATAGGAAAAATGATGATGATCCCAGAATGATCCCAGTGTCTGCGGCGGTAGAAAAGGAAATGGAGCTGACGAGGGATGTGGGGACTGTGCTGGGAGGGCTGGATGCTTCTTCCATGGCTGTTGCTGAATGAAGGACAGGATGTGGTCACTCAGTTCCTTTATCTGGCTTGGTGGTGCCCTGCCCATGCTGCATCTCACCCAGAGCTGTGCCAGTGCTGGCTGGAGCTGGTGTGACACAGCAGGGTCTGGCTGCCATGCCCAGGGGGGACCTGCCAGGTGGAAACTCAATTTTGTGCTGAAATGACTCACAGTCACTGTGACTCAAAACAAAGTACCCAGTTGAACTGGCTCAAAATACTTTGCTGTAACTGCAAGGTTTGTTTAGATGCTCCTGGCAAAAAAAAAAAACAGGGAGACACAGATAGATTGGTAAATACATAACTGAAAGAGTAACATATTGGAAACTTAAATTTTTTATGGAAAAAGCTTCCTACAAAAAATGACTGCTCAGTTTAAGCTTTTCCTGCAGCCTGGCTGGGCACCAGTACAGCCCACATAGCAGCCCTGGCATCTCTGGAGGTCACCGGGTGCACATCTCCCCTCCAAGGCTCCCATTTTGCTCCAAGTAGCCTGGAAACAGCAGCCCTCTCTGGGATTTTCCTGTCACTTCCCTCTATCACTTTATGCATTTCTTATTTCAGTGATAACAGGAGGGTTCTCTACATTTTTCCCATCTCTATAGGCAGTGGATAGATCATAATTAAATCACAGCTTAGCTTGGGACTTGGCACTCGTGCTGAGGATCAGGGCAATCTGTCTATTTGCAGGATTAGACATACATATATATATATATGCATCTATTAATCCTTATGTTTTTCACAAATAATCCTGTGTGTTCTTGGATGGAAAGCACATTAGAGCAAGCCAGCATCCTCTCTCATCCTGTTTGTTCCTCCCTTCTCTGCCTGAGAACAATGACAGCAGGAGGAAGTCTCGCATTGGTTTGTTACCAGTTTCCAGGCAGTTTTGCTTCCAGCTCCCCAACTAGAAGCGCAACATTGCAATCCCTGGGCTGGAGCAGACACAGACAACATCTGGTCTAGAAAAACACCATAGAAGATTGGGGAGCTTGTTGAGTTTAGCGTTTTGATCAAATTTACCTCTTAATATGTGAGCGAGGGCTGTTGACTGTGCACGATATTAAGGAGTGATGACTCGTAGCTTGGGAAAAGGGGTTAAATCCAGGCAGGCTGCCGACACTGCGGGTGATGTGCAGCCCCGTGCGACTTCCACTACCTGCCACTTGGGCAGTTCATTACCAAAAAAAATCACATTCTGCTGCGCCCTCGCAGCCCTGCAAGCTGGAACGCCGGCGCTGCAATCAGGATCAGTGAGTGATGAGGAAGGGATGCAGTCCCCCAGTGCGGGCTGCCCAGCGAGCCGAGGGCAGAGGCAGTGGCAGCAGCAATCCTGCTGTTTCTGGGGAGGTTTCAGCAGCTCCTCTTGGCCTTTGGTCCGTCCGTGTCCCGCAGTCCTGCCTGGTGAGGCTGCACCTCCGGCACCAGCAGCAGCACACAGCCTCCCCACAACTGCACGACAGTTTGTAATACCATTTATTATTACTTCTTGGAGCACATCTCCAATGAGAAAGTGTAAGAAAATCCCATCCGCCTGCCAGTTGACTCATGTGTAGGGTTTCCACTTCCCAGATCTGCATATTGTAAGCTCCTGACACAAGTTGATGTTGTAAGTACAGCTTCCATACGGTTCTCTCAAAGGCAACAGATTTTTTATACATATATATTTATATACGGCACCTGGTTTGGCAGGAACCACATCCGAAAAGGGGAAATAAGGAAAACTAAAAGCTGACTCTACCTAGCTATTGCTGGCTTGGGAGGCGGTTTGGCCAATTCCAAACACAGCATCAATCTCTTATTCCTACTTAGGATCAGCATGGGAGTTGGTAGGGCTGGGATGGCTCCCGAGTGCCGAGCGAACAGGTCGACAACAGGTCAGCAAACCCAGGTGTGACATCTGGATCCAGCTGCAGAAGGGCCAAATCTCACTGAGCATCCCGAGGAGCACAAAGCAGGCAGACTGCTCCTCTGGTCTTGGCGTTTCCCACCCTCCAGCCGGGCAGAATTTGGGTTCGGCACCTGAAACTGGGCAGTTTTTCCCACCGGACCTGTCACGCACCACTGCCGGGGTCCGTGGGTGCGGGCACCCAGGCGGCCTGGCCCCCTGCGCCTTTCCGCCCAGCTCCGGCCTGCGTGCCCGGACCTTTCTGCTCGCTCTGTGTCGGGGGGATCTGCGTGCTGAATGAGCACTGGGCGGGCACCCCGAGGGTCCCGGCGCTCGGTCGCTCCGAGGGTGCCGCTGCCAGCGGAGGCTCGGTGCCCGTGCCGTCCCTCGCCACCGCGGCGGGTCCCGGCGCAGCCCCCGCCCGCCCCTGAGGGGGCTCTGCCCGCCCCC
>VZSE01000213.1:3085639-3177560 GCA_013398275.1 Promerops cafer
GGAGCGGGGAGCGCGGGGCCGGACCCGCCCGGACACCCCCGCGCTCCGATCTCCCCCGGGCAGCACGCGTGGGCAGGAGGACACGCAGGGATCGCGGGCCGGGCATCGCCGGGGTGCGGAGCTGCGCCCCAGACCCCGCTTTCCCCGCCCCGGCCCCGTAGCCGCTCTCTCTCCATCCCTCTCCCGCTGTGTCCGTGCGCGGTGCCTCCTCCTCACCCCCCTGGAAAATGAAGCCCAGCATGTACCCTTGAAATGTCAGACTCGTCAGACGTATTAGCCTCGGCGTGGGCTGTGGCCTGATGTCCCCCCTGGTCCGTTTCTCTTGTAACTTTCTTCCTTTTCCCCATCTTCTTGGCCGTAAGAACAGCTCGTTGGGAACGAGCATGGGGAGTCATTGAGAGAAACAGCATTTATGCGGGAGGCAGCAGCCAGGCTGCTCCTCGCAATCCGCTGCATAGACAAATAAATAAAATCAAGCAGAATCTGCTGAAGACTTGAACAAGTGTATTTTTAGAAATATTATTTGCTTCAGTGCAAGGAAGAAAAAAAAGAGAAGTCTATCTTTATTCACTTGCCCTACTTTCTTTCTGGTGAGTTTCTGGTTGATTAAGAGTGTAAATGATTGCTCAGCAATACACAGTGTAGATGAGATTGGAATGGGGGAACCATCTGCCTTAAAAACAGACCTGGAGCTGGTTTCCCCTCTTAGGTGGAAGGTGCCTTGGCAGAAAGGTTGCTGAAGCCAGTGGAGTTAATCCAGGAGAACAGTATAATTTGGGGGGGAGGGGGCCCTCTCCTTCTTCCCCGCCCTCTTTTTTTATTTTAATTTTTTGTTTAATATCTTGTGTTGGGAAATGTGTTTGAACTGGGGTACCATTTATTTTTAAAACCGTATCCACACGTGCTTGGTTTTTTTGTTGTTTTGGTTTTTTTTTTCCTGTCTGTGGCTTTTTAATAGCACTGCACACCAGATAGAGTCAGGGTTTTGTTTTCGCTTTAGGAGGAAATGTATATTCCCTCCCTCCCCCGAGACTCAGCGGCAGAGCCTGGTCGGTGAGCAGAGCAGCGCTGGCATTTCAGAGTAACCGGAGACACGGGGACCTGAAACCCCGACCGACCCCGGGGTGGAACAGCAAAACCCTGCTCCCCTGCCCAGCAGTGGCCACTCCGCCAGCACAGGGCTGCTGCAACTCGGACCTCTGCCCCCTCTCGGGGGGAGCGACCTGCTGTGGCACTTTCCTGTAAATGATGAGAGATGTGGTGGTTTGCGAGCGAGACAAGAATAGGAGCTTAATTTGCCAAGGAATAGATCTTCTTCTAAACTAAGCTCCTCCAGCACTTAGAATAATTGTTAAAGGTCGTAAATTTAGCAGATAGGGCACGAAGCGTGAATCATTCCATGGGGTCTGAATCAGAAATCGATAGTAAATTTGCTGCCTGAGCACAAAACATGGCAGGGAGGAGTAATTCCCCGAGCCTTGCAAAATTTTTATATATTACAAAAGGGTCACATTGCTGTGGGTTTGTAGATGAGTCTGTGTGGAGGAGATGTTGCTCTTGTGCTGCTTGTGTGTTTAAAGAGGTGAGGGGTGACTCTGTGAAATGCTGGGAGCAGGTAGTGACTCAAAAATCTGGCGATTTTTTTCCCAGCAGCGGGGAAAGGAAGCGCTCAGGACGCTTATCTCTTGAGTTTGAATCACTGAAATGTTCCAGGAGGCTGGGGCTTATGAACCACAGGCAAATGTTCGTAAGAAAGGAGGAGCTTTGACTGCCAGTTTGCCCAGTCCTTTGCTTTGGCTTCCCTCCTGCTGTCCCGGGGAAGGGAGGTGGATTTGCAGGATGGCAGTGTGCTGTGGAAGGCTGAGCACAAGCTGAACCCTGCACACCATCATTCAATTCAGTTTGCCACTGCCCACAGGCTTACGGGGTGGGATTTGTAGATCTGGGCTGGAAGGTGACATAGGAGGTGGCAGGAGCTCCTGTTTTTGCCACACTGTAGAGTTTATTTTGGCCACGCAGTCGGGCTCCACCACAGCAGTGCATCTGCTGGAGGCTGGGCCAGGAACAAAGCACTGAATTCTGATTAAAATGCACAGCCTGGTGCATCGAGTAAAGGCACTTGGGGCTGGCTCCTGCCTTCTCTGTGACACGTTTCTATCCATCACTGGGCACCGTGCTCATTGCCGTGGTACCCAGGAGTGCCCCTGTGGGTGCAGAGAACGGAGTGTGCCAGGATAGGAAGGATTCTTTAACCAGAGATCTTCCAGCGGTGGTGCTGGTAATGAGGATCGTTAATGTTGCAGAAAACTGTAATTTAAAACAATGAGGGCATCGAACAGGTAGCGCTGCATATTATACTGACAAGGGGATAAGATAAACTACATTATAATGTTCTTTTGTATGGGCAAGGAGCTATTTTTGCTAGTCCACTCAGCATGTTTAATAGCCGGATGACCTGGCACTGCTATTAGCAGAATAATGATTAACACGGGGATTCGCACAGGCTGTTGACTGGCATGTTGGAGAAGCAGATTTTTGCAATAAAATGAGAATAAGCGTGAGGAGGGATGCAGTGGGCCATGGTCTCTGGTGGTAAATGCACAGCTGATCCCAATAGGAGAGAGCAGAAAGATGGGGCTGGGTTTGGTGGTTTTTCCCCTGCTTTTTTTTTTTGTCTCAGCGAATGCAAGAGGCTGTCATCTCTTGCTGAAGGCAGTGGCCTTGATCCTTCTCAAATATTCAGGTCAATAGCTTTTCCTCTGCTGCATCCATCTGCAGAGCTGGGCCTCTGGCTGATGTACCAGCAGTGGCAGTGGGCTCTTCTGCAGTAGTTGGCACAGCTGGATTCATCTGAGTTGCTTTGCAAGGTGTGTGGGAGGTTTTAAAAGATCTCAGGAAGGAAAACCTTTCCCAGGGAGCTGATAACCCCTGGCTTGCTCTGGCTTGGGGATAGCAATGCCCCCTGCTCACAGCTACTCCTTGTCTCATGGGCAGGGGCTCACCCTGGGCATAGGGCACCAGGCTCATCTGGGATGTACAGCTTGGCTGAGGGTTTCCTGAAAGGCAGAGAGTTCGAAAAGAGCCTTTTTGAGGAAGAAGCAACTGTTTTCTTCACGTACCTGGACGTTGTTTTTGTTTTGAACTCATTAACAAACCCCAAGCTTTTGTTATTTACTTCAGTGAAGTGCTGACCATGCACTCTCTGGAAACTGTATCCTAAAATCGTTTATTGTTTTGGAAAAGCCTGGCCTTTAATGCTCAGGCTTGGAGAGGAGACAGCACAGAATTTAAGGAGCCGGTGAGTATTAGCTGTTGCTGGGAAGAATTGGATGAAACCCAAAAATGTCACTACTCTTCCTTTAGCTTGCTTTGTATAGAAGTGAAGTTTCAGTGGCCCTTTGTTTGCATTAGTTGATCACTGTCAATGAAGATAAAAGCTGACATGTTAAAAACCCACAAAACTCAAACATGATGGCATTGTCCTGTTTCTAGAACTTTGTCAGTTTATGGCATATTTCAGCATCATTAAAGATTTAGGAGAAGCTTTAATGGGGGATAAGCACTGCAAGCCACCACTCAGGAGCATTAGTCTGGCAGCATTATTTTAGGTTTCTTTTTCCAGCACCTTTTTAAAAAAACTCTGTAGCTCAACAGAATTTGGGCAGCTTTGTAAAGGTCACCTTCCTAAATAGAAAGAGGAACAAACTTGACTAGAGGTGACTTCTAGAGATTAAAAACAAAAAGACATGAAAAGCTTATGTTGCTGTGTTTTACATGATAATGCTACCACGCAAAATTTGGGGCAGATGTTCAACAAATAAATACGTATATTCACAGTTCCTGAGGAAAGATACTCTCAAGAGTATTCCATCAGGGAGTTAATCTGTCCTCTTCCAGTGTCATTCAGTGCACATGTAAGCTATGGACCATGACAGTATCCATGTGCTTTGTCTATTTTGGAGCCCTTTGGGTTCTAAACCAGAAGACTTTGCATCATAATACCAGTCTCTGAATCACAGAATTGTAGAATGGTTTGGGTTTGAAGGGACCTCAAATCTTATCTAGTTCCAAAACCCCTGCCATGGGCAGGGACACCTTCCTTTAGACCAGATTGCTCCAAGCCCTGTCCAACCTGGCCTTGAACAATTCCAGGGATGAGGCATCCACAGCTTCTCTGGGTTTTATGTTGCAGTGCATTACTACTCTTGGAGAAAACAATTTATTCCTAACATCTTATTGAAATCTTCCCTCTAATTTAAATCATTCCAAAGGGATGGCAATGTCCAACTCCATTCCTTGAGCCATTGGTGCAAACGTGTTCTCTGTGCACCTATGCATATTCTTCTGTGTGCTCATAAGAAGTTACAATGGAAAAGGGTCTGTCTGCTGTCAGATCTTTCTCTGGGGTTGACTGTATTCTTTTCTCTGCCTTTTGGAGTTGTGCAGCCCAGCTGCTGCTCTTCTGCAGTTACTCTTCAGCACTGGTTACTCTTCCTCATCTTTGCAATTCTTCCACAACACAGCAGTGCATGGTGTTTTTGAAGGCATGAAGAGTTCTCTGTTCTCACGAGCATTCCTTTGCTGGGCAGCCATAAAAATTAATAATTCGGAGTCAATTTATGGCAAAAATACATGCTTGAGCAGGCTGAAGTTTGAGCACAAGCACTTTGTTGAATCAAGCTTTGAAGCAACAAAGAGCATTTGATTGGTGTGCATATTTAAAATAAAGGGTCTGTTTTTAATCCATGTGACATGGAGGAGTTAGTGGAGGTTTTTAACCTTGCTACCTGAAGGTAGTTTTCATCTGCCAGGCTTGGAGATGTAGTGGTGCAGTCTGTATGGGGTGAGGGAGGAAATGGCTTCCATTTGATCTGTATGTAAATCCCCATGCATGAATCACCCAGCTGTGGAAGAGGTGTCCTTGGAAATCATCATTCCTGTGAGGCCAGGTCAGGTGAAAGCTGCGATCACCTCCTGGGCTCAGGCTCTCAGCTGCTCCCTGCAAACCCTTGCCTGACTCCTCCTGATGCACCCTTACCCTTTGCAAGGGTAATTACAGACACCAGTGGGAGCTCTGTGACTCTGACCTGCAGACCAAGGACGGGGTATTGATCCCTGTCTCATTCCTTCATGCCTCATATATAAAGGGGTGGGATCCTGCTAGATTTCCCGTGCTTCCCCAGGTAAAAAACTACCAGCAGGCAAAAGGGTGCATGGTGTGGAGAAACAATATTGACCAAAACTCTTGTGCCTTGGGGTGTGGAGGATGGTGTTGAGGGTTCAGGACCTACCACCTGAAGGCAGCTGCTTGCCCTGGGCTGCCAGGGGAGCACATATTGTTTGCCCTTGCTGCCAGCTACAGAAGAGACCAGGAGCCTCGTGGAGTGAAAGGCAGACCCACAGTCCCTCTCCCAGGACTTTGGCTGATCCTTTCTCCCTGCTGGTGGCCTTTTCCACCCTGACTGCTCTGCAGGTGTAGAGCCTCCATCACATGAGGTTTCTGTTTTCTGATGCTCAGGTGTCTTCTTTGTTACCTTTCACACAGCCATTAAAGCAGGGTGCAGATTAAAACCCACAAGCCTGAGTCATTGGTAGCTCCATTGAGTGAGAGGTTGTGTTTCCCACTTAGAAAGCCAGTAGCTTTAATTTCCTTCTCTCCAACCCCCTTCTCCTGTCCTGTTTTGTCACTTTGAACTGTGGCTGCTCATTGAAACTGATGGTCAGTCTGCTCTGGGCTCAGGAAGACAATTTATGTAAGTGAGATTTGATGTTTTCCATGTAAATTGTTTATGATTTCTAAAGGAGTGCTGGCTAAGGAATGCTGGTCCTTGGAAAATGGATACTCCCCCTCTCCCTGTGTTCCTCCTCCATGGTTGTTTCTAGATGAGCCCTGCGAGGGGCTGAGCATCCCCTTTCTGCAGTGGGATGAGGATGCCCAGCATGTTGGCCCCCAGCCCCGGGGAGCTCCTGCAATGGCTCCTTAGTGAAAGGAGAGGAAAAGCCACCAAGGTTGGAAAACACTGACAAGTTTAGTTGGCACTCAGTTCTATCTCTGCACGCCTGATTTTTATTTTGTAATGGCCAGTCAGAAAACCTTTCCCTTTGATCCAGAATGTCACTTTTCCGTGTTAATTTGCTGCAGTGCTTCCCAGAAGTTCAAGGTTGTGTGTTGGTAATAAATGATGGTAATCAGGCAGGCAGCACTGGAATCACCAGATTGGGTGCCAGCTCCTGCTTCCATCCGAGGGGAGCCAGCAGCGTGTCCTGACCCACACGCAGAAGCTGAGTTACCCTGACCAGCAGAAGGTGTTCCCTTTGCTCTGCTGTGGGTAACCAGCTCTGCTCTGCCACAGGAGCCCTGTCAGATACTGATGGTTTCATGCAAACACCATCCACTGCCAGTCAGTGAGGTGTCACCTGGGTGGGTGACACGGTTCCATCCTTCCTATGGATGCACTCAGGTGCAAACAGCCCTGCCCTCTGGCAGGCACGGTCCCTGCCTGGTTTGTGCTGCTGTGAGCAGTGAGCTGCTCCTCTGAGCAAAGCCTGAGCAATGCAAACTCAACATCCTCTTGGTCCTGAGCACTCCTGCTGCAGCAAGGGTGGGTGTTTCTGCTTGCGTGAGTGCACCTGTGGTTTTCAACTTCAGAGTGCACAAAACCTTTTGTTACAGTTTTTGCTTGTTCCCTCCAGCAGTGGCATTTCAGGGTGCAGAAAGTGTTGCTTTCAGAACAATAAATTGTTCTAAAAGCAGCGCTCTTTGAAAGCCAGGGATATTGCCTCACATGCATATTCCTTTATAAGCTAACAAGAAAAGTAAAACATTTATGTGGCTGACAGTTTCCCCTCCCCTTCCTTTTAAAAATTCCCTTTTCTCCTAATTTTGAAACTCAGCAGGAAAAAGCCTACTGCCAGCTGAGTCATGTGTTTAGTGCATGACAGAAGTGACTGTTTGGGATCATGCCCTTAATCTGCTGGATGGTGACTTTAGGATGCATTGGAGGTGGTAGAGCCATTGCTGAGGAAAAGATCGCACAGCTTGAGCCTAATAAAATGTGTCTAATAACTGCTGTAGCATGCTATAGAAATACAAGAGATCAAAGTTTCACAGGCATTTATTTTCATAATTTGTGGGTCAGATCCTTGCAGGACTAATTGGGTGCTGTTTGATGTCCAGGCAACAATAAAAATCTCCCTGTACATCAGAATGTATTTGTCTCTTCCTCTTTCTTTCATACAAAAGCGTAAAAGCTTAGTGTGATTTTGAGATAAACTGGCAAAAGTGAAGGCACAGATCTCCTCCCTACCTCACTGCAGTCTTTCTTAGCAGTATTAAGAGGGTAGTGAGGCACAGAACAAGTTGCCCAGGGAAATGGCAGATGATCCATGCATGGAAGTGTTCAAGGCCAGGCTGGATGGGGCTTGGAACAACCTGATCTAGTGGGTGGCATCTCTGCCCATGGTGGAGGATGAGCCTGTCCAACCCAAACTATTCTATACGTGTATTACACTGAGGCCATATAGTTGATACAGTGACCAAAACAATGTGTCTACTTGCCAGATGTTGATTGTTTTAATTAACATTGGTGCTTCAGGAGCACTAAGCCTCACAGATGTTGCCTACCAGGCTACTGCTCCCCAAAATATGAGCCAAGACGAAACCAGAGAATGAGCTTTGATGGTGCAGCTCAGTGCACCTGTCCAGCTGTGGCTCACTAGTTGTGAAACTCTGGTGGTATCTCGGCACTGTGGGTGGTCACCCCCAAAACACAGCAGGTCAGGTATGCTTTGGGCTTTGCAGGGCACTTACAAAGGTCTTTTATTTATATGTATTAAAATAAAGTATACAAATATAAGTAAAAATAAGCATGGCTCTAACTGTTCCCTCTGGAGTGGAACAGGACAGCAGCAGGTGTCTTTGAGTGGCACACCTTGTGTCCCTGTACCTGGCACACAGACCTTCTTCAAAACAGGCCAGAATTTTCCAGGCTACTCACTCAGATGGGAGATGCCAAAACAGTCATGAAACATGGCTGGAAAGGAAGGTGCAGTGCCCTTAAACCTGTGGGATTTGTGTTTTATGCTCCCACTGAATACTCACGGTTGGTGTTTGGGGAAGGGGCTTCTCTGGGGTGTCTGCAGGTGCCACCATTTGGGGAGGAAAGAAAGATGGGAGTGCAAGGCAAATGTTTTTGAAGAAGAACCAGAGGCCGAAGCAACAAAATGAAAAGGACTTTAAATGCATTTTCTGGCCATGCAGACAGGCTGTCTTCAGTGCAATAAATCTTCAGCCTTTATGTATTGATTAGCTTCAGTAAATAGTGTGATGACTCTGCTCTTCCCATTGCTATTCTGTGGGGATCGGCGTGTTACTATGGCTGAAGAGGCTATAATAGCTAAATGGGATTCCAGTAGTGAGAGCAGTTTACAAATGCTCTCCAAAGTGATCCTCGCAGCCAGTGTGACTGTGTTTGACTGCTATAAATGTAAACAGAATGCTCCACTGGTGACCAGGCTCGTAATGGTTATGTTTTCTAATGGCCAAAACTCTGTTCTCTGAGCCAAGTGTCCTTCAGTGACTGTGCCCTGCCCTGGCAGGGATGCTGTCTGCACCCAGTCCCCTGTTTGGGGACCTGTGATGGACACATTCTGAAGAGGAGAGGCTGAAATATGGGGCTGCCTGGCTAGAAAATGGAAAATGGCTGAAAATGCCCCTTTTTACACCAGCCATGTAATAATTTCTTCAATATTTGTATGATGCTGGGCATAGTTTGAAGTGATTTTGCTTGTTGAGCTCTGCCCCTGCTCTTGGAGCCAGGTATGTGATGTGGCAGCCTGAAGGTGGTTGTGTTTGAGCTCTGGGCAAGCCCCAGGTCCCTGAGCATTTGCTACAATAAAGCACGAACAGAGCGGGAAGATGGCAGGGACAGCAGCTGCTTGTCCTTGTGGAGCAGAGATGGGAGGATGGATGGATGGATGGATGGATGGATGGATGGATGGATGGATGGATGGATGGGTGGGTGGATGATGGGTGGGTGGGTGGATGGATGCATGGATGCATGGATGCATGGAGAGCTGCTTTACCTATCAGTTGCTGTAAGGAAGCCCATGCAGAAGACTTCCCATTGGCATCTCCCTGTTTTGTGACCACCTGTAGCAACACCCTGGTGAAAGAGCTCTTCCAGAGGCAGTTTGGACCATGAGCTGAAATCCCAGGTTGCTCTGGAGACAGTGGAAGGAAAGATAGGATGGAGCAGATGTAAAATTAGCATAACAATACACCTTTAATTCAACTTGAAGGAAATAATTGAAGACTAGTTGTCACTTACGCTTGTGACCTCTGCCAAGATGACTCACTCTGCAATATAATATGAGTCACTCGTTAATGATGGCCTGTTAAGGAGAAAGTGCTAAATCCCTGTAGCTTCTTCACTGTGCTCTGTAAAAGCCAGCATGGGGAAGGGTGTTCAGGATATCACTGCCTAGAAGTAAATGATACTTAAGAGCACTGAAGCACCTTTACTTGGTTCTGGGTGACTCTGGCATGAAAAGGCAAAAGTCCTGAGCAGAAATGCTGCTTCTACTTTGGCCTTGGTTTAAAAGAGCCACGGAACACCGTGTAGCTCTCCTCCCCAGTGCTGCCTTGACATGCTGTTGCCCGAGGGTGGGGACCCTGATAACTTTCCTTCCTGCCAGATGGCTCAGCTGGCCAGAGGACAAGTGCCTGCTGGTGGGACAGAGGGTGGGAGGGAGGGAGGTGGGTTAATGGGTGCTCAGCTGTGCATAGGGCATGAAACCTCTACAGAGCATGGGGAGGGAGGTCCTGGAGGCATCCTGGCTGATGGGAGAATGTGAAGGTAGGAATAAAATACTCTGTGGGAAGGTCCCTGGGGTACCACTGATGCGGAGCTCTGGGCTGGAGACCTGCACCAGGAGCCTGGGGGAGAAAGGTGAAGAGCTGCAGGCTGTGGCCCTGTGGTCCCATGCACTGAGGGCTTGGCCAGGCACAGCTTCCCCATGAACTCCTCGCCTCTGACGTGTGAGAAGCTTTTTATGGCCTTAGGAACTCACGGTGCTCCTGCAGCAATTGACTTCAGCACTCACTGGTTAATCATCTACTAGCTGCATTAAATGCTTCCTCTTACCGATCTAGTGTTTTTCCTCAGTAAATGAGATTTCACAATCCACAGAAAAAGTGAGAGCCTGGTGTGAAGATGCTTGTGACCAGGGGCAGGAGCTTGCCAAGAAGTGACCAGCTCTTGTGCTTGGGAAGGGGTTTCTCAATTGACAAAAGCCTCATGATTTTATCTGTAGTCAGGAAATTCTTTGAAGTTCTGACACCAGAAGTTAACTTGAAAGGGGAGTATTTTTCCCTAGATCTCGTAATTGTAGAGAAGCATGGAAAAAGGTCTTCCTGAAAGATCATAATCCAAAGGGCAAATAGAAGACTTCAAGTAGCTTATTGAAAATTCAGAAGAAAAAATGGAGATAAATGTGTGAGGCTTTGCCTACCTTCTTCCCCGAGTGATAAAACAGAGATCCCTGAGCTGCTTGTGCCATGCTTTTGTCTTCCAGGTGAGAAGCTGCCTTACCTCTGCCATTCCTCTTCTGCCACCTGTTCCAAGGTGTATCTTGCCCTCTGGACTTTGCCTGTTGGCAGTCCAGACAGGACTGGTGTCCATACAGGATCTTGCTGCCTTAGGCAGCACCAATGTGGGCACAAGGAGACAAGGAGGGTGGTGGTGAAGGGCTGTGGAGGAAGGTTGAGGCGTGAGGGGATAAGAAATGGACCTGAAGGAAGGGAACTTTACTCTTGGATGTTCCTGTCAAGGCAATCTAAGGCAACCAAAGGACACTGAGTGTATGAGTTGGCTGCATTGCAAAAAACTGTGTGTGGTACCTTAGGAATAGCTCTCTCTGAGGGGTGGAGGAATGTTACTTCCTGAAGATAAACTGCCAGCACAGTGGAACCCAGATCTTGAACACATCTGTGTTTTGTCTTGCTCGTTTGATAATGATCACCCGATTCTTTATCAAGTTCCCACTTTAGCGTAGTGCTCCTGCTGCTGTGGGAGCTCTCCCGAGCTCTCATCGTGCCTCTTGAATAGGCAAAAGTTCATCATGTGGTTGAACTGGAGGCACACCTTGCCTGTGGGCAGACCATACCCCCCAAAAAATGGAGCAGTGTGGTTGTCCGGTGAGAAAGGGCAGAGGTTCAAAGCTGAAGTTGGTTTCTCAGGGCCCTTTCACAATAGATCGTGGGATTGTTTTCGCCTCTTGACGTGACCTCTTCCATGCTGCTGGTGTAAAGCAAAGTGCCTGCACAGATGAAATGTCCTCGAGAGAAGATGCAAAAGCTCTGCTCATTATCAGAAACGAGTAAAACTGCTCCAAGCTAATGTGGCTGCCTAAAAATAGAAGTGGTGTTAGGGGGAGGGGCTGTCTTCTGTGTTCAATTGCCCTTGATTTTCATGACATTTTGCTGCTCTATATTGTGTGACTTGTTCAGGAGACTGTGTGTCCTGGTCACACTGGAGTAATTTACAAGAATGTGTGCATGTGTCAAAAAGCATCATGAGGAGGACTGAAGAGCTTGTTGGGGGTTTAGCAGTTAACTGGCAGAATGCAGTTATTCAGGTTTATTCCCTCATCCTCCTGCTCCTCACAGGTTCACAGCATGTCCCTTGCTGTGATCTTGAAGCCTCTCCTGAAGGAGTGTGAGGCCTGAAGAAAGGCTGTGACTGAGTGAGGCTCTGGGGTGGGATGGATCCCTGGTGCTGTGAGGTGGTGGGAGCAGAGGACATCCATCATGTGTAAACCTTGCCAGAGAGGACAGTCATGCCTCAGTTGAAGGTTGCATCATCTACTTTGCAGTTAAAGGGGAAAAAAAAACCAACAAAAAAACCAAATAGAAGAAAAAATTACTTATGAGACTTAATTACCGAGTTATTGTTATTCAGTATTTAAAGCCCAAGTTTCATAACTGCCTTGTGATATCAGCATTCATGTTCTTTGTCAGTATTATGCAAGCAGCTCACCTTGTGATCATGGAATACTGAAAAGTGCTTTCTAATGCTCAGCCTCGATTCTCAATGAGTCCATAAAACCTCTTCTGCTTTCCATTAATTATGGAACAATGGGACATTTTCCTCTTAAAAAGAGCTGAGCCTTTTTTGTTTTTTCTTCAAGTTCTTCAGCCAGTTGCTCCTCTGAGACCTTTCTGTTCTACATGGCTAGACCAGAGTGGATGTATCTTCTGTCCTTCACTGCACTGTCTTTTGCCACTTGGGAGAAAGCAGGATTTTTGTGGACCAATCTTAGGGGCAGAGGTCTTGCTCTACTGAAGCAGTTCCAGCTGGTGCTTGGCTGTTTCTGTCACTGGTGTGGTTGGTGTGATCTGCCTTCAAGGTTAACTGGGGCAGCTGGGAAAGATGGGAGCAGGTCCAATGGGATAACTCTGTTTCCTTCCCCAAAGAGCTGAAATACTAGCTTGCTTGTTGATGTTCAGTTGTTTTCCAAGTGGGAGTTTGTTTAACACCAGAAGAAGCCCTTTTGGGCCCCCAGCAGGAGCTGTGCTGTGAGACACAGTGCAGCTCTGGTTTCACCTGTGCCAGGTCTGGATTTTCCCCACCTCCACATCCAGATTTTGCAGAGCACTGAGAGTAGACCTCTAGTTTTCCTCCTAATCAGTCCAGCTCTGCCACTAAGTGGCATCCAGAGAAAGGGTGGGACAGGGAGGGTTATCCTGTTCTGTGGGGGTTGCCTGTGAGGTGGTTCTGGGGGTGACTCTCCAGAGGTGGTGGAGTCTCTTGATATTGTTGGGAGAATCTTGAATTATTTCCTTCACGTAAGAGATGCAGAATTTAATCTTTCCTCTGAGCTTTCTCAAGAAAAAGGAAATTATTGTTTTTTCCCTTCCCTGTAGGGGGAAAGGGTTCAAATGTTTCTCTAAGCACAGATGTGGAGTGTGCTGAGCACACTGGAGAGGATGTCTCCAAGCTCCCTGGCCAGTGCTGCTTCTTCACTCCTTCAGAGTTTTCCTTATGTACACATCTGGAGATCCATAACTCTTTTCACATGCTAAAGAGGACTTTATAGATAAGATCCCCTGTGAGGAAAGGAATGCTAGGAGAGTCTCATAGCAGGGGAAATCAAGGTGAGGAGTGGTCAAACATCTTCCTTACATTCACTTGTAAGCCATGCAGCCCCAGCGGAGCTCAGAGTAGAAGTCAGACCCTTTGGCCTCTCATCTCGTGTTGTAGCCATTAAACTATGCTCTGCTAAGATTAGATAACCTGTGGTTTTAGTGTCTGCAAGCCTTGATGAGCAAATTCCTTTGGATAAGTGCTTTTCTTGTATACTTGCCAACACAGAGTGATGTTTGGGACATGAGGGAAGGGAAATAACTTGCAGGCGTCAATTTTCAGGAGATGAATCAGATGAAGAGATAATACCCAACAGGTTAGAGCTGTTGGAGCAGCTCAGTGGTGAGGATCACATTCTTTGTCTCTGGTTTAGACTAAGTGGTACGGGGAACCCAGGGTGCAACTGTACTGCCAGCAGCTTACTGTGAGTTTGGGTATTACTGAACCATCTGGGTCTCTGGCAGTGATGAGATTATGGCACTGGATTTTGAGCCTCAGCATGGTTGCTGAAGGGATTGGAGTTGCATAGTACTTGGTGTTACCCTGAACAAAAAGTCCATCCTGGCTTTACTTGCAGTCTGGGAAAGCCAATAGTTGAGTTGGTTTCCCTGCATAATGAATATTCCTTTTCAACAGGGTCTTCAGAGAAGGAAAGGATTGCAGAAGCATCTTGGTGGTGTAGTAGTTTGTCTTCCTTGCCGTAGCCTGGGGCTGTAAGGTGGACCAGAGCTCGGCTGAGCACATGCTGCATTTGGCTTACAGTGAAACTGCAGCATTTCCCCTCCCTTCTGACCAGGAGAGACAGTGATGGGCCAGCTGGGTCTGCAAGGAGGGATGAAATGATGCTTTCTGAGGATTTAGGGTGGCCTGGCAGAGTTTGTTGTACTGTTTATTTTGCTTTCTGTGGCAGTGTGTTGTTGCTGAAACACGTGGATTTGATTTCTGGTTATGAGTGTCCTTATCTGCTTCTGTAGCCATTAGCTCTCTGTCTTGCCCATGTGGGAAGCTGTAAGCTACTTCATCCGATAAGGCTTTTCTTATCTGTTCTGCTGTTTATTGTGTAGAATTGAAATTACTCCAGGAACTATAAAAAAGAGGATGGAGCCTGGGAATTGCAGCTGCGAAGTTGTGTTTCTCTTCCCTGCACTGACCAACAAGCTGTCAATAGAAAGTATGAATGTCTCCATGCATCAAACTGAATCTGAGTTCTTGGTCATGTGTTATGTCTAGAACAAAACATAAGTCCTGAGATTTCATTTCTTTGTGCAGCATCATCAGAACACCCCATTTGGCCTTTTAAACTCATCAGCCTGCTTGTAAAATATTCAGTAGAGTTTGGGCTGAGTTTGTATCACTGTCAGTGGGTTGCATCTTTTTGGAGTGGCTTTGATCTTGCTTACTCCGTGCTGAGTAATTTACACTCTTCTCCCTCTGAGAGTCTGGCCCTTGCAGGCTCTCTTGTTTCTCCTAATCGTAAGCATTTAAATGGTATTAAAGCTGCTTATCCCAGTCTTGTGCTCTTTCAGAGTCATTAACACCTCTGCAAAGAAGATGTAAAACTCTAGTAAAGTCAGCTGGTGGCATTTTGCAATGGTTTGAATGGTTCTAGTGGGAGCAGAGGGCTGGACTTCCCCTGCTGAGGAGGATGATGGGGAGGGGTGCTGGTGGTGGTGCAGTCCCTGCGGGTGGGGAGCACCCAGGCATGGTGGGTTCACCTTTGGCAGGTGGTGTTCTCCTTCATCCTGGGGTCAGGGCTCCTTTCTGGGTGTGAGAACAGGCACGTCAAGCTTTTGTTGAGTTCTTCCCCCACCACAATTCCCTGGAGGCCAGAAACACCCATCTCTCCGTGTTTGCCGTGCCTCATTCAAGGGCATGTCTCAAATGATGTCAGCAATTTTCTTTTCTATTATGTTACCTTTACAAAGGGATGTTGGTGTTCAAGGGTGATCCCAGCAGGAAATCATCCAAGAAAACCCAAAGCTGGCTTTGTTCCTCACCTTGTATGTGTTCCTGTGCAGCAGCTGTGCCACAGTGGTCTGCTCTGCCTCGTGGCCAAGGAGAAGTCCCACTCTTACTCTCATTGCTTGGTCTGTCGAGCCAGTTGAGCTCTGCACTAATTAATGGGAAATTGTCATGACTTACTTTAGGCTGGCAGGAAAAACTAATAGGGGTGAATAATAGCACAAGATACATGGAAGTCAACGTTTTTCTCCTTGGAGGCTGTAGATGTAATCCACTTAATATTCTGTGGAACACAAGATTAATATTCTTCAGCATAATATATGTGAGGGCTTTTCTTTTTAGTTTGCTGGCAGAGGCATTGCTGCATTGCTAAAGCTGAGGGCAGGGGATTAGGAGGGGGAGAAGGATGCTGACCCAACTTCCAGAGGATTCAGAAACAGCAAAATCTGGCTAGAGGAGATTAAACTTCTTCCTTGCTAGCAGGACTTTTTTACAAGTGTGCCTCACACTGGGATGGCCCCTGTTGAAACCTAGTAGGGTGTCTTTCAACTCTTTGGATGCCTAAATTATTGGGGAATTGATCTGATTTGCTTGGACTGTGTGGTGTGGCTCTGCTGGTGGGCTCCCAGTGCAGGGCTGGCGCCTGCAGAGTGTGGAAACCAGCTCCAGCCTTGCACTTGTCCTCCTTCACAACATAGTTTTGTCATGATTTAAACTCCTAGAACTGCTAAGCTTCATAGAGGTTCCTTTAAAATAATAATAAAGCAAAGCCCCTGTACTTTTTCTTTCACAGGATGGAAAGAATGCAGTGAGTTGCCAAGCTTAAAGAGGAGTAGATACAGCAGAAATAAATAAATCAAGACCATTTATTTTTAGTTGATTAATCTGATATGTTCATAGTTTTCTAAAATAAAATCTAGCTCCAGAGAGTTTAGCAAATCAAATAACAATAACGGCAATTAATTTAGAAGCAGTTACTAATGTTTCTCATCCCCTTTTCAGATCCTTAAACACTCATGATTAATCTCACATCTTATGACTGTGGGTCAAATCCTCGTGGGGATGTGCACTGTCTCTCTTGGGCTGAAGGAGGTGGGCCTGAAGAACTGACCCCATTCCTGAGTATGGGGAAAGACTGTGGGCAGGGCTGAGATGAGTGGCTGGTGGATGCTGGCACCTTGTGCCTCCAGGAGGAATTGGTCTGATTTTTCTGTTGAAATTCCAATTATTACAGGCTTCCCCACCTGCTTTGTTTTCCTGTCTTGTACTGGTCTTCAGCAGGCTGGTCCCTGTGGTCTTACAGGGCTTGCTTAGCTGCTGTGTGTGTTTATATCAACGTTTCCAGCCTGCTTGTGTGAACTAATAAAAAGTTGTGGAGCTCTGCAAAAAGCCAGATAATGTCACAGCTGGGTCCAGGGACCAGAGCTAGCAGAGAGCTCCCAAGGCAGGGAGGTGTCACAGGGCTCTAATTTGACAGGGAGCACAACTGGTCCCGTAAAGCAAAATGTGGTGTTGGATTTATGGGACATCAAGATGACTTGCAAAGCAAAACCTGCACATCATCCTGGGATGTCTGGGAGAAAGGTCCCTCCACCTTGTCTCATCCAAAGTGCTGTTGTAATGCAGATATCAAACGAACTAAACTAAATAATCTGTGTGCCCCTGCCAAGTTTAGTAGTTCAGGGCATTGGGGTTTGAAATAAAAAGCATCTCCCTCAATTTCTGAGAGTGTTTCACCATGTAGGAAGCCACCAAGAATTACGTAAGACTTGCTATGGGAAATACTTCACACCCTGGCAAAAAAATTCTTTCAAATCTCTTCAGCAACTGTGGATCAATGCTGATTTTAGGCTGGTTTTTTGGCATGGATCAGGCAGGAGCTTGCTTTTTGCTATGGGACCTTGTTTTCCACCCAGTTTGAGTGTCTGTCATAACCAACCTTTTGGACTTCCTGCTGGGTCTGGCATTACTGGAGACAGCCTGTGAAATGTAGGAAAAAAGGTGAGAAGCCTTCCTTTCCCCTTCCCCACAACTTGTTAAGTCTTGGGTGAGACATGTATTGCTAAATTGAAACATGTAAATTAACATATATTTGATATTCTTTTAAATAATTCTGCTAATTTGTCAAGACAATTCAGTGTAAAAGTGAGTTATAGGTTTTGGCAGCTTGTTGGTACCGTTGTGGGGTTTGGGTTTTTTCTACAGTCTATCCTGCAGACTTCTGCTCAATAATTCAAAGTGATTTGTTCCCCATATTGTCCTTTCTTGAAACTACTGTCACTGGGGAGTTACCTGCCTTTCTTGCTAGCCAGCCCTTGTAGAGCCAAGTGTGAGGAGCTGATGACAAGTGGCAGGCTGTGGGTAAACTCTTTGAAAAGCACAAAACCAGCAGATAACTCCATCTCCAGATGATCTGTGAAAACTGGGCTGATGTGAGAACTGAATCCAGCAGGGAGGTGGTGTTTCTCCAGGCAGTGTTTATAGGGACAAGAAAGTACTGAAAAGTAATGGCACCTGCTTTAATCTGGGATTCAGGGGTTTCCAGAATGCGTGCCTGGCTGTGTGTTGGTTGTTGCACAGATCTCTGCTGTTGAAGGCTGTAGTCTATGGGTTGTTGATGCTACAACCCTTTCATCTCTGAGGAGTTTTCTGGTCAGCTCAGATCATCTCAGCACCATAACTGAAAAATAGACAAAAGAGGTACAAAACGATCCTAGTTTAAAAAAGCAAACGGTTTTAAGATTTCTTTTCTTGCTCCAAAATGCATCTGGTAGTGAGACGTTCTCCTGTTCTAAGCCATTCCTCTGGCCACAACTCTCACTGCAAGGAGGGAGCAAGGCTGTCATTTCTTGACAAAGGTGATCCCAGATCGTGACCCCAGCAGCCTTCTGTGAGGGCTGCAGAAGCTGGAGTGTCCAGCAGTGCCTCAGGAAGGTGCAGACTGGCTTCTGCCACCCCTGCAGACACACACAGACGAAGCCACAAGCGTGACCTGCTGTTGGAGACCGAATGTTTGCCTGCGTGTGAGAGGGTGCTCCCTTCTCTTGGCATGAGCTTGGCGGCAGGCGTGCTTCCCACAGTGCATCTCCAGGAGTGGGATGTTGAGAGGCTGTAGTTCCCAAAACAGCTGCCTTGGTAAGTAATTAAACCAACTCCTCCTAGACCCCATAAACCTTTGACAGCTTTGAGTGGTAGGTAAC
Organism: Promerops cafer; assembly: GCA_013398275.1. Lineage (NCBI taxonomy): Eukaryota > Metazoa > Chordata > Aves > Passeriformes > Nectariniidae > Promerops > Promerops cafer. Next base: position 3,103,947 of record VZSE01000213.1, read on the forward strand.
GATTTCAGCTTGATGCAGACATTTGCAGGCCAAGGTTGAAACTCTCTGTTTTTCAGAGGGATGAGATCTAAACATTTATGAATAATATCTTATTGGTCTGAAACTGCACAAATGGCTTCCAGTGAGGAGAGCATCCAACTGCTGTGCTCTAATTGATGTCTGTATCCGAAGAAGTGTGGTACAATACTGGTAGTGACTTTAGATCTTCTGGGGGCTATAGATGTGATTTATAATTGGCACTGCAGCTTTTTAGAGACACTGAGCTCAGCCAAGCCTTTTATATATTGGCCTGTTGAAGTTGTGTGCTTGAATTAGGCATATGTTGAAGGGGTTGATGGCACTGAGGCTGCATTCATCTAGCAAGGCATTGAAAACCTTGGGGTTCACTTAGCAGTCGTGCTTTTGCTGATGCTTCTGGTCTGATTGGCTTCTGGCTCTTCTAGATGAACAGTCTGCTGTGAACTGGAAGGTGGGCTTGTCATACAGCTGCAAAAAATTCATGGAGTCTGTCTTGGTGATCTGTGGAGTGTGCTGTAGAGCTTTAAAATGGTGAGAGGAATGGCTGCTTTGGAGGGAAACTAACTTCAAATGAAGAATAAGTACAGTTGTGTTGTCTTGAGGGTTATTGAATATCTCAGCATTTTCTTACCATGCTAAGACTCACGGAGGCCACATGTTCATTTTTGTTAGCCTCAAGTCCAAACTCTCTGCGTTTTGCTTGAATGACATCAGGAGAGATGGAGTCACCATGTTGGTAGCCATGCTTTTGAAGGAGTGAGAAGGAGGCTTGGACCCTTCTTGTTTTGATTAATGTGAATGTATAGCTTGTGGGCGGCTTCTCCTTGGCCTGGGCTGCTCTGACATGCAATATTGGAGGAAGGTTAATTTTATATATGTCATTGTTCACTCCTGGTGGAGAGAATATGCCATGGTTCATGGTTTATATATGGTTCCATTCATGGTTTATATATGCCATGGTTCTCTCCTATCACTAGTGCATCTTGGTCTGTGGGACCCACCATTTGCAGTGCTACAACTGCATCATTTTGGTTGGAGAAAACCATTTTTTTCCAGGTCAGTATGTGTGTTCCTTACAGGCTTGGAGCTCCCACATTTCATATTTGTGGAGAGGGTACAGAATGGCTGCTTTTTCTTTTGACATGCTAGAAAGGAGAAACTAGGTCAGAAGAACTCTAATTTTATGTGTGCAAGGTTGAGTCTGTGAGCAGGAAATCTGAAATACTCAGTTTATTGTAGCTTCAGTGGCTTGGCCTCTGCAGAACCAAGTGGGAATGAACTGTGTATGTGCATAGGAGATTTTGTATTTTTCTTCCCTTAGCACTGGTGTTGGCTATTCCTTTGCTGGCTGAGGGCTACAAATCCACACTTACATCCTAAATTGAACAGGTAATAGTTGAAGAAGTAATACAGTTTTATTGACTGAAAAGCCCAATGTGGTGATTAGTTCTTATTTAATTTTGCTGCTGCCAACTATTGGCAGGTCTTAACGTTCTGGAAATGAAGGAGACGCTCACGTGGTGGCTGGAGCTTTATTGCAGTGAGAAGCTGGGGAGGAGAGTGTTGGAGACCTGGGAGAGTGGATTTATGGTTCAGAAAGGGGGAATGGACAGAGCACAGATGTGGCTCTCAGTAGGGCCTGGAAGAGCATCTCCTAGCGAGATGCTGCAGAGGAGTGGTTCAAATAGATTTGTGAACAGGCTTCCCAGCTGTCCAGGTGAGAAATTTTTCTTCTGTTAATAACTTAGCCTTGAGAGCAGTTTTTCTTACGCTGCATAGTAATGCTGTTTCTTGACTAACATCTTTTAAGCTACGGAGCTGGGTGTTTGGGGATGAGGGAGGACAAACTGCTTCTTCAAAATGAAAACAAAGCCCTTGGGGAGTTCATTATTACTCTTCCAAGTAGAGCAGCTTGTATTGCTTGAGTAGGCAGGAGGTGCAGTGGTAGATGGCATTGATGATAGCTTGTTTTGTGAGTCTCTGGATGGGTGGGCGAAGGAGGGGAAGGTACCAAAGCTAGCAGGAGAAGGTGTGAGATTAAGCAATCCCTGCGAGGGCTGAGTAACATCCAGTAGTCCAGCATGGTTCTGCTTCATTGCTTGGCTTTTATCTCAAAAATACCTGTGCAGCCTTTTGAGGTTTTTTGCACTGCTTTAGTTAATGGGCAGGCTTAGGGCTACGTCTGTGCGATTGAAACTTGAAAAAGTGATGTCCCCAGCCTCTTTTTTAGAAAGTTCCCAATGACTCAATCAGTATTTTGCTGCCTTGGCCTCTGCCTTCCTGCTTTGTTTGCTGCTGTCTGCAGCTATATTAACAATCCTCTCCTGGCCTGTGCAGTCCATCTCCATATTACTCACAGGGCTGTTAACTAGAAGTGCCTTGGAGATGGAGACAGCCAGCTGATTACTAAAAAGCAGCTGTGTCTTCAAGTGCTCTTCAAACCCCTCTATTTTTCTCTTAGCCACGTGTCATTTGGGGTAACTTCCCCAAGGTGATCCAGACCTTGTTTTGTCAAACTGCACAAGTGCTTCAATTCCTGCTGTAGAAGCCAGTGCAGAAGGTGTTGCAAGAGGAGTGAACTGATGCATCTTCAGAAGGAATAGCAGGGGACTTCGTAGAGCTTGAGGTTACTCGGGTCCTGATGCCTGGGAGATCTATGGCTGTTTCAGAGCTTCTAGAGCTTCCTGCTAACATGAGAGGTGGCTTCACAGCCAGGTGGCTGGCCCTGCCAGCATTTGGCCTTGGGGAAATGAAACCTGGGCAAGTGTATAGTGTGACAACTAAAGGCTTCATTCTTGTACTCATTCCTTGCAGTGATGCTTTGCATCATCAGAAATGTTACCCTGATGACAGTTTTGCCTGTTGAACTCTACTGCCAAAAGGCTTTTCTGTCTCCTGCATTCCTTGCAAAACCTTTCTCACATTCTGAATCAATGATCTTTCACTTCTGGTTGGAGCTAGGTAGGGTTGGAAGACTCAACTTTGTCCAGGCAGTTGACACCTCAAGACAACCACCTGGATTGACAGTGCTGCCATGCCAAGGTGTGTGATGCCAGGTGGGATTCTGGCTTTCCTGGGCTGTCTGGGTGCCATGGCATTGCCATTACTTTACAAGAGCCAGCTTTTTGGGAAGAATGACCCTCTGGTACTTTCCAGTGCCAAAATTTCTCCTTGTGACTGCCAGGACTTGTCTAGGCAGAGGCACCTGCACACAGACAGAGCTCACTGGGTCTCGTGTTGAGGGTGATGAGTGAATGGCTTTGTAAGCCTGCTTGGGTTTTTGTGGGATCTCCTGGTGAGGCTGTTCTATTATGGAGATGTAAGGCAGAGGCTCATAATATCCTGATACTTGGGACCATTAGTTGCACAGGCTTTATATCTTCGTGGAGATTTAAAAAACTCTTCTGATGCCACAGAGCTGCTTCAGCTGATTCGTGCCTGGAGACACTCCTCTGTTACTGACCCGTAACTGTGCTGCCTCTGGTTACACAGTGCTTTTTCCTTCTCTAGGGTTGTAACATTTGCTTAATGACTGGGTAGCTCCATGATTTTTTTGGCTGGAAGTTGTCATTAGCTGCTAGAATTGGGGGACTAAGTGCACAATGATTACAGAGGCTCCAATCTCTGATTTCCCCTCCTGTGCATCCACAGCAGTCGTGGTTTAATTGGTGTGCTCCTGGGTTCCCCTCTACTGAGCATCTTTCCACTGTCTCCTCATGTAACCCTTCCTGTTACACTCCTTTTGTGTGGGCTAGGAGGGAGAAAAATGAGTCTCCTTCAAATAAATCAAGCAGATTTGGTGTACAGGCTGTATATAAATATTTCTTGTGTTTATGGACACCTGCATGGTGGTATTTAAAGATGGCTAACTGGTGTTCTGCTCACTCAGTGTTCACCATAGCCAACACTGACACACACCTGCAGCCCTTGGCCCTTAGGTGACTTAGCCCTGGGTGTGGGTATTGCTTTCTGATAGTCTCCTCAAGCAAAGTGTTGGCTCTTTTGTGCCTTGGACTTATTGAGGCACTGTGGTGTGGGCAAGGACATCTTTCAGCTTCAGTTCTCTGGGGTCTGGGTTAGGCAGAAGGGAGGGAGTAGTTTTAACCAGGAGCCCACGAGCCCCACTGTGTGCTCCATGCTGATAAGTCTTCAAAAGGGAGGTCTGTTTTGTTACTGAAATTTGAATATATCCTGCTTTATCATCCACACACAGAAGTCTCTTTTCTGATAATGCACCAGTTTCAAATACACTGTTTATTGAAATAAAGTGGTCTTTTTTTTCCTTACCCATGATATTGCTGGAAAGGGTGATGCCTCTGTGTTTTTCTGCGTCTCAGACTGGTTTTAGCCACTGAAACGTTAGTACCACTGATTTTCTTGAGAGATTAGTTGAAACATAGCAATTTCCCACTTGAATTTGAGCCTGTCCTGGCTTCACCTGTGGCAGCATGATCATATCCTGGCACAAGAGAGCTCAGGTCCCAACCCATCCCTGCCTGGAGGAGCACTGGGTCTGCACAACCCTTGCTGCAGGTGCTACTCTGTGAAACATTTCCCATCCCATGGGCAGCTGAAAAGTCCTACTGAGTGTTTTGTGGCTTTATGGAGAGCATACTTTATGGACAGCCTGAGTTTGCTCCTGTGTGTTCTGGCACAAGTTCTGAGTAGCAGTAGCAGGGACGAGGGAGGGACCCTGCTTTAAGGGATCCTGGTGCTACTACAGCTGTACAAATCCTTTCCTAGTTAGAGTGAAGCTAACATAGAGCTGAAAATTATTTGTGGGTTTGTCCTAAATGCTGTCTCTCTCCCCCCTGTTTTAAACAATGCACCTTCTTTGCCTAAACTAACAGCTCACCTCATTTTTTCCTTTTATTTGTGGGCTTGTTATTCAATGCAGATGTTTTCAGTTAAAAGAGGTACAGTAGTTCTTGTGAAGGCATTCTGGGGTGTGGGAGGGGTGGGCTGCAACAGCGTTATCACCTGTGTGTCCCTCCTGGGTCGAGGAGAGGGCATCAGCAGAAGGAGGTAGGTGCCAGGCTGGAAGCAGCTGTGTGGGATGAGCTTTGCAGCCACCCCCAGCCAAGTGAGCCCTCATCTGCAGCACAGGCTATATTTGGTCTGAGATTATTCCCTGCTTGGCCTGGATTGGTCCTGGTTGGGGCTCTGCAGGGTGGATTTCTTTCTCCCCTGGCTAACATCACCCATGCTGTGTGCCTCTCTATTTTTCTCCCTCGCTGCCCACTCCAGCCTGCCCGAGCTGCTGTCGCTGCTCTCTGGTACCCTCCTGAAGCATCTCAGCAGGGGCTTTGTGGGATGTGCAGGATGTGCCCCTGGTACCAGGGACAGCCTATTCCCCAGCAGCCATTAAGATGCAAATCTCTTTTCTGTGTATGAATGGGTCCAGGGGAGGCCAGTGGGAAGCAGGGTTTCTTTTTTCCCTTGCCTGCACCATCCTTTGCTGCATGTTTTCTGGAAAGGCCATTAGTAGCATATTATTCCTGGGTTCTAATAGTGGCTCGTGGGGAGAAGTTTTTCCCTTTGACTGCCTGCTGCATGGGAGGAGGGCAGGCCAAGGAGGGCAGTGTGTCTGGGAGGAGAGATCCAGCCCCCTGTGCTCCCTGACAGCGCTGGTGCTCCCAGCGTGTTGGCCGTGCTGAGGTGGAGCTGCCTGTGGCAGCAGCAGGGGAGCAGTGTCACTCCTGGCTGTGCTGAGAGATGCCCAGTTACCTTGGCAATGCGTCTGGAAAGATGCAGAGAGAAAACAGGATGGAGAGGGGACATGGCAGCAGGGAAACTGCCTGGCTGGTGGGAGCCAGGATGGGATGTCAGGAGGGCAAGGTGTGGGTGATGGGAGCAATGGGGGCAAGCTCCTGGCACAGAGCTGCCCCTGGCTGGCACAAAGCTGCTCTGGGCACAATGACAGCAGAGGCAGGTGTGGGACTGGCACCACAAACAAGTGATGGAGGGACCCAGGCAAACCTGTTGGAGCCACAAATGTGACGTTTGCACATGTAAGAGCAGTGAGCCTGGGATGGTGGGATGGGGTGCTCTTGAGTTTGAGGGTTTGTAGAAAGAGGTTGGAAAACATATTGCAAAAAGGAGTTCTTTTTATCAGAAATGGCCAGCTGCATCCCTGGATGTTTCTCCAAACCTCCTAAGCATATGCCTTAGGCACGGCTTTCTTCTGCCTTAATCTCCTAGTGAATATTCAAAAATAGATATACTTGTAGCACTGGAAAAGCCTCTTTCAGAGTTGTTTCAGCACTGCAGAGAACAACCCTTAGGAAATAAACTCAAAAAATAAACAGCAGCTGCTGCCATGTTTCCCCGTCCCCCGCCTCCTCACCCAGTGTGGAAACCCGGTGTCAGTTCCCTTTCCCATCCATTCCTGGCATTTCCCTGCCTGGTACCAAGGCAGCAAAACCCACAGGCTGTGCACACCCAGCTGAGCTGCTGCATGCTGGAAACCTCTTGTGCTGCAGCTTCACCTGTGTCCAGCCCGAGTGTCTGGGTGAAGGTGTGCTTGCACCAGGGCAGATGTGTCCTCGGTGGCCCCTGTGCCTCCTCCAGCACAGCTTCCCTGCCCTTTGCTGCTGATTGTCCCACTGAAGCCTGAGTGGGGTTCCCACCCTGGAGTACCCCAGGGCTTCCTGGGCAGCCTGAGGAAGCTGCTCATGTATGATGCAGGAACAGGCAGAAGGGGGATGTGGCATTTCTGAATGGTCAGAGGGGTTGCTGTCACCCTGTCACGGAGCTGTGCTGAACCCCAGCTGCTCCACAGCAGCATGTGTTTCTGGCTGGGTGGAAAGCTGCCCCAGCCATGTCAGGACTCAGATTAATTTACTTTTGTGGCACTGTGACTGGATGAGCCTTGCTTCTCAGCTTCTCACAAAGATCCAGTGTTTGACTTTTGGACCCAGAAGCATCTTGAGTTCATGCAGCTTTGTAGTGAATGAAAGCTCTGTGTCTGTAACGGGGTGGTGGGTGTCCATCTCCTCTCTCCTCCTCTGGAGTGCTGCTGGCTGATCCTCCTTGGCCTGTTGGAGCTGGTAACTGACCTGTCTGCATCCCCTCGGGTTGCAGCTGGTATCCCTGGGCTCACTGGGATGCCAAGTCATCCAGCAGCTCAAGTGACTCAAAACCCAGCAGGGAGGATGAGGATGGGCAATGATGTGGAGGAAGCAAGGTCACCCCTTGGCTGAGTGGGCTCAGGGACACGCAGACCCCAGGGATGTCAGGATGCCTCCACATCTGCCAGCATCCAGGAGGATTGTGCTCTCCAAAATTGGAGCGATGAGTACAGGAAAAGGAGGAGGAGCAGGAGAGTGTAAAAAAAGCTCCTGGAAGGGGAAAACCCACCGAGAGGAGAAAGTAGCAGCGCTGGTTATTCTTTCTTTCTTTCCTTCCCCACCCTCCCTCGTACCTCACTGCTCCTACCGTCTTTGGACCGTGCTGGTGGGTGCACGTGTGTGCGACTGCATTTCCCCTGGCTGGGCACATGCCAGGTGCAGGGGGATCTGGGGACAGGGTTTCGTGCTTTGTTGCCACCTTGACAAGGTATTGTGTGCTCATACAGCATTTCATTTCATCTCAGCCAACCAACCAGGATGTCAACAGCCAGGGTGCACCAAACCAAAAATGGCCTTTAGACCGAGTAACACTAATGCTGCTGACCTCAGGAACAGACCTGGAAGCCCCTGCTTTGAGCCCCAGAATGGCATCCTGCCAGTTAGCTTGTTTTATTCCAGAGCTGATGCATAAGAAAATTTAACTTTTAATAGCAAATGTTTGCTGTTGCATTGAAAGCATGCACTGAGTGTTCATACTTCAAGAAGATGGCAGTCAAATGGATGGATGCTCACTCACAGGCACCTGCCTGGCATCTCCCAGCCCAGGTGCTGGAGGTGGGCAGCACTGGACAGGTCTGTGCTGCCCAGAGTGCTGGGGCTGCCCACACAGGGCTGTGACCTGGACAATGCCACACTTCTGCTCAATGTCCCTGTAATTCCCATCCCTGGTCTGCCTGAACACCTTAAACCACTCAAAACCCTTGTCAGAGAAATGTTGATCTTCATCAAACATTTATTTTTTCTGAATCTATAAATACTGCTTATTTAATATTCTTTTTCTTTTCTCCTAGGATCCTGCAGGAATCTTTGAATTGGTAGAGCTCGTTGGCAATGGTACCTACGGGCAGGTCTATAAGGTAAGAGTTCCAGCTGAAGTGATCCTTTTGCCTTGGCTGTGTGTTGAACATGGAGCCTCCCAGCACATCACCTTGACTAGGCTTTGACCACTGCAAACCTGACAAGAAGCCTTGCTGAGCTCTGACCTTTTGGTCTTGTGTGCAAGTACCGTGTAGCACACAGAGCTCTTCTAATAAGCAATTCACATTAGTTCTGAAACTGTCACAAGAAAATGAATTGCCTTTTTTTTTTTCCCCTTTTCCCCCAGTTGCTTTTTATTGATTAGATGATGAGGAGGGAGTTAGAAGTCTGTGCTTTAATAGCTAAATCTCGATCTCTTCTATGAGCTGAGTTTATGGCTGCAATAGGCTGCCAAATGAGTTTGCTACAGTCTAGTGCTCTGCTTGCACACAGGCTGGCTGCTGTCCTTTCCACTGGCAGGAACCTGCTACAGAACTAAAAACACTATTAAAATGTTTTTATTAAAGTGCCTGTTACAGTCAGTAGGATTGCTTTAAATTTTTCTAAACATCTAGAAGCAGCAATCCAAATGAGAATAGTGAAGGGACTGTGGAGAGCAGGATTTTAAAAGCATGAACTTCTTTACAAGAATATTTAAAATGCCCTACTGCTGTATCACCTGTCCCAAACACATCTTAGCTTGGGGGATTTCCAGATTTTGTCATCTTGGTGGGGTCTTTTTATGGACTATTCTTGTGCATTTGGGGCGGGATTGAATTATTTCAAAGTCTGGGGTTATCTGTGTTTATATTTGGTGGAGAGATGTTTCTTGTCATGGTTGCATGAGGAATTTGCCAACTTTTTTGCTTCTGCTGGGAGTCAGTACCTCCCCTGGGCCTCATTCTCCAAGAAACTGCTGTATGTGTGGGCACAAGTGCTGTGTACACGTGTACTCATGCGTGTGTGGGCACACAGAAATCCTGTTTACCCGTCATGCCCGTGTTTCATTTTGACTATAGAAATAAAGAATATACTCATGTGCTCCTACTCTGTGGTTTTGGAGACACAGCTCTTGCTGGTCATGCTCTAAAAGACAGCGAGCTGCCCCTGCTGAAGAGAATGGTGTTTAAAGAGCTAAGATTCCCCCACTGTCCTGCTGCTGTAGACTAATCCTGTCAGTAGAAGGATCAAGGGATTGAAGTAAACCGAAGATGAACTAGAACTTCTGGAGTTTTAAATGTTTGAATTTTTGAACTGGAACAGGTTTTTTTAAAAAATAACAAAAAACAAAGGAAAAACCGCCCCACCCCAAAGCTGTTCTTATCAAGGTTATATTCCAGGGAGCCTTCCCCTCTGGTATTCATTGTTTTCCCACCATGTGCTCCCTGCCACGGGAGCTCCCTTCTGAACTGTTTTTCTTCTCAGTTGCTAAAATAACGGTAGAAGGTGACCTAATTTTAACTGGTTCATATTTCGAACAATCTGTGGAAACTATGTGCCTGTAATGGCCTTTTCAAAGCGTCGTGTTTTTGTGGAGAGCAAAAAAGGGAAGTAAGCTGGTGCTGCTGGTTGTGTGGCTCAGCTGATCGGGTTTCCTCTTGCTGGGTTCAATTCTTTCTGTGTGTTACCTCAGAGGGGAAAAAAACCACCCAGAAATGTCCCAAGTGTAGGCTGAACGTTTCTGTGTTCCTTTTTCCCATGCTGTACAAGGGGAAAATCCTTCTCCTAACTGTTTTTAACTTGCTGGAGTGACCGGATTGTCCTCGGTGTGATTCACGTGGTGCCGGTGCCAGACGGGATGGTGACGGGGGTGGAGGGGAAAACGGTGCTGTCCAAACCAGATTAGTAAGTATTGAGGTATGAGCTCAGGCTAAGCCTGACTTCACAGCTCTCTTAAACTGAAGTCCTGGAGTAGCACACGCTCTATAAACAAAAGGAGACTTTGATATAAAACATACATAACTGTTTATGGTGTCCCACCCTAAAACCCAGCGTGGAAATAAGATCTCTGCAATTCTTTTTCTCCAGATACCACCGCTGTATTTATCTCTTGCAGCAAAACAAATGGATCAGCTTTCAAGACACACAGACCTTCTGGCTCCATTCTAAGTCAGCCCTCAGAAGTGATCCATACCTAGGAGCAGCGTCCTCTGTAATTAGATGGTTGTTCCACTGCCATTTTCAAGTCCCTCTCAGGCAAGGCTGGACTGTTCACAGGATCATTTAGTTTGAAAAAGGTCTTTTAAGATTGAGTCCGGACAACAACCCAACATTGCCAAGCCCACCGCTAAACCATGTCCCTAAATGCCACATGTACACATCTGTTAAATCCCTGCAGGGGTGGTGACCTACCCCTCTGTGCTGTGTTACCTGAGGTGCACCATTCCTGCCCTCCTAGAGGCTGTGTGCCTCTGGTTGTGTTTTTGGGTTCTGGTTCAGGCTGCCAGCTTGAGCTCTGCAGGTCCAACCCCTGTGCTCTCAGCTGGGAGCAGTCACCTGGTGAGCATCACCCCCCCTTCTCATGGCTGGTCCCTCTCTGATGCAAGGAAAGCAACTCTCCTGTTGGAAAGAGGCAGAAGTGAGATGTTTATTCCAGGCAGGGGATGATGTTTTATGTCTGTGTGCTGCAGTCCTGATGTTTCCCCTGGAAAGTCTGATACAGCAGCAATGTCTAACACTGCTGCATGGCCACGTTTGTGCTGGAGACTACAGATGTCCTGGTGATAACCAGCTGGCCTGCCCAGGACCTGGGGGAAAATGTGCAGGTGCAAACTTCCCATTGATCCCATGGGATAAAGGGCATGGTTATGTTCTTCTGACAGCTGAACGATCTCACAGCCCAGCAGGTTGAGGAGCCTGAGAAGTGTCTGGGAGTACCACAGTAACAGGAGCCCTCAGAGAGCAGGGATTCATGGAGCCAGCCTCAGCATCTGCTGCGTTGGAGAGGCTGGGGAGCCCCTGGCACAGCACATACCTTCTCCTTGCTCATAGGACAGTCGTGTTGGCCCAGCCTGGTGCATCCTGAGAGCTCTCAGAAGGAGGGCACCCACTGCCAGAGCGTGTTCATCGGGATGCAGCTGCTGCTGCTTCCATCCTGCTTTCTGGGTCATGGTTTGAAGATCCCTTTCAGGTGGTTCACAGTGCTTCTGTGAATCAAAGCCTTGTTCTCTGAGCCTTGTGCTCGAGGCAAAAGCAACTGGTTCTGTTTGACCTCTGTATTTTCAAGTAAAGGTCTTTCTTTGCTCAGAACAGCAGGTTAAAATATCCTTTTGGTTCTTCCCATATCTGGCCATACTCCAGTGACACCTGGGTGCTGCAGGAGCCCTCAGCAAGCGACCTGCTCTGCTCTCACTTCTCTAACCCCAACCACAGGCTCTTTGCTCTGGAAAAATGCAGAGGGAAATAACATTCCTTGTTCGCTGCTTAACAATCACTTGTGAATAGCTCGATTTTTATTTTAATGAGGGACCGCACTGGTGATGATTTATCTCTCTAATTGAATCGGAAGCTTTTCTTTATTTTCTAATAATCCTTCATCTAATGTAACAGATTGTAAACTGATTTCGATAAAAGACTGAGAACTTGCTAGCTTCTGTGCCAGACCTCGTTGCAGTAGTGAATTTTTGTGTCCTTGGATTTTATTTTTGTTAGAGGTGTTTAAGGAAATGACTATCAGGAATACAACGAGTTGGACTTGGGGAATTAAGCCTTTGCCTCACTGGTTTTTAGCTGATGGCTGAAAGCAACTCTAAACACAAACTCACTAAGATCCTTCAGAGCATTACCTAAACTGTGAGGAAATTCTGCTTTTATGTCCCAGAACATTATTATTGCTGTTTATTCCTACTCTGCATGAGAGCAAACAAATACTCCTTAAAATAATGCGTGTGCTCAGATTGCCTGGATAGATCAGGGGCACAACCAGTGGGGTGTCCAGCACCAATAAATACATGGGTTCAAAGTGAAAGGGCACTGGGCTACTCAGAAATACCTGCCCAATAGATAGGTGCAAGGCTTGGGGACACGTGCAGTGGGCTACTTACTGTGCACTGAGTAAGTGGAAAACCAGAGCAATCCTCCAGTGTTTTTATAGGCTTAGCCATGGCCATTCACACAGTGGCCCATGGATGGTGTCAGCCAAGAAGGATTTTGATACAAGCCTTTGCAGTAGTGAGAAGAAAAACCAGGAAATTGATCAGATGGTAACCTTTGTACCTCATCCTGTGTATTTTACAACATCGAAGTAAATGATGTTGAGATTACATCTTCACGTGCTTCTTCCCAGCTGTGCCAGGAGGACAGTGGGCATTAATGCCAAGTGCTGCTTTGCCTTGTGCCCTGGGGATGTGGCTCTCCATTTACAGCTTCAGCAAGGTTTTATTTTACAGGGTACGAGATAGAGTATGTGGGCACCTCTGTAACTGCACAGTAACTATTGATTGCTTAATTATCTGGTAAATGCCATATAATCACCAAGCTATTACACAGCAATAGTCTGTGCTCTAATTTAGAGCGTGTGGGATCCACGTGCCGCCCGTGTCAGCTGTGGCCCTCCAAGGAGCTCCTTTACCATTCCCACGTGATGGGGCAGGGCAGGGGAATCACCTAGGAGCCACCCCAGGGCAGGTGGAGCAGCACCTCTACAGGTTCCTGGCTGCCCACAGGCTGTCCATGTCCTCTGCCACGCCAAGTCAGGCAGCTGTTTGAAGAGAATGTGGCTTTTGCAGTTGCTTTTTGTCTGGCTGTCTGTCTGGGGTACAATACACATGGGAAAAGGTTGAAAAAATGCATCCCAGGGTCTTTAGTCAGGACTTAGTTATTGCTCAGCTGGTATTTGCCAGAAGTCAGGGCCAATCCACCTGGAGGCAAATGCCCAGGTTTGACCTAGTAGATGGAGATGTTGAGGTGTGTGGGTATTAGAAAGTGAATAAAATATTTGAAATCCGAGGTCGCCTGTTGCTGGAGAGCTGGGAGCAGCAGGACTGCTGGGACAATTTGGTTCCTGAGACAAACCTGTGGGCATGTCCTAGGCACAAGCCTGTGTTTGATAATGTTGTCTTGGAATTTACAGATGCCAGAGGAGGAGGGATAATGCATGTCCTGCGCTGCTGGATGTTGTTTGTGCACTCCATGCACAGTGGCATCCTTCCTCCTGGCATCCCCAGGCATTCCACCAGTGCAGGCTGGTGGGGTAGCAGGTAAATATCCTAAAGAAAGACTTCTAGAAGACTCCTTTTTCCTCTAACTTATTTTTGTGGATGGATATGAGAAAATAGAGTGGAGTCTGTGCGGTGTTTAGCTTGCCTGACATCTATCTCAGTCTGCCTGCTGCTGATCAAGTGCTGGGCCCTTGCATCGGCCCTGTTGAGAACAGAAACTCTACAGGTTCCTGGGTCATTATTAGGAGTTCAGATAATTAGCCTGAGTCAAGAATGACAGTAATTGTTTTTAATCATCAGTTGGTTTATTGTCTCCCTTTCTGAAAGGCTGATGGTCAATAGCTCGATAATTAATCACTGTTGCTTCATCCGTGTGGAAGAAGCTACCATGCTGCACACAATTAATACTTCCTGGGGATTGTTGCTGTAAAGAATTAACTGTAGTTTACATACACAGCTTTTATAGCTGCAGACTGACTGCTGTGCCTTGCTTGAGAGGCCAGACTGAACGTGTGCACACCAGTCCCTGTGGAGCAGGTTGTGCTGCCAGCCACCCTTGTCCCAACACCTGCTGGATGCTGGTCCTGAGCACACCAAGGGCTCCTGGTGCCCCGTTCACAGGCTGCTGAAGGAATTCAGAGCCCCATTATCTTGCAGTCTAAACAAGCAGCTCTAACCCTAGACAGCTGTTGCATTTGAAGGGTGCACTGTGAGCATTTCTCTTTTCCCACCCTCGTGTTTATAAAATGAACTGTGATGTTGCGAGGTTGGGTGTGGCTTGAGCCGCATTGGTGGTTCTGGGGTTGTATCCTCAGCTTTGGGTCTTTTTTTATGTTTTCAAGCTCTTTAGGGGTTGCTTTTGCAGCAGGGCAGGCTGAGTGTAACCACACGTGTGAATGTGTGTAGCCATCCCTCCTCATGCTCTGATGGTCACTGCACATGAGGGGTTGGTCCCTCTGGTTTGGGAAGCTTCCTGGCTTTCCCCATGGTTTGGTGCTGCTCTGAGAGTCTGCTCCAGGGGACTGAGGCAGGGAAGCACTTTGTGTCTGCCCACCCTGCCCTGTGCCAGGCTCTCCCTTGCACTGGGATGGTTTTGGTGTTGGCTGGATGGCTCACATCCACATCCAGACACAGACCCTTGTGGGTGGGCACTGGCCACTCCTCACCTTCAAGGTCAGGGATGATCTGTGTGAGTGTGAATGGATTTACAAGACTTACAAGCTGCTTTATAATCCCTCTGTATTACAAGCACAGTATTAAATATTAAGCCATTGTTTCCGCTGGGATGGCTCCGTGTGCTGGCAGAGAGGATGGTGGTGCTGCCGTGTGGGGATGTTCACCAGGGCTGGGGTCTCCACTGCTTCCACAGGTGCCACCTCGCAGGTGGTGCTGGGCTTTTATCAGTTCTTTCTGGGTTGCAGGAAGGGGCTGGGCCGGAATGCTGGTGTGTGATAACTCCTGTAGCCTTACCAGAAGGAAAACGCGTGACCTCAATATTATCAGCTTCCCCATGATGTTATAGTAGCTCTGGAGGAGAAGGTCCTTTCCGTGCTGACTCAAATGGAGTGTGTGTGTTTCTGAAATGCAGATTTGTTTTTGCCGTGCAGGCAAGGAAGTCTGAACTGAAAAATGCTTAAAATGATGCTTCATTCTTACAAAAAAAAAAAAAAAAAAAANGCAAAAGCTTTGTTACCAGAGCAACTGGTACATCTTGTGCTGCTTCATTTCTCTGAAACACAGAGCGAGCCCTCAGCCCTGCCTCCCCCCCAAGAAACCAGCCCCCACACACCTACACACCAATATGTCGCATTAGCTTTGCTGCTTTCTGAATAATGTAAGGGAAAGGTGCTTTTTCAGTCCTAAAGAATGCAGGTTATTAAAGGTGATTAAAAATGTTTCTGTATTGCCTTCCTTTAAATCTCTGTTCCCTTTTCTTCCGTGCTGAGTTTGTGAAGGGGAAGGGCAGGGTGAAGGTCAGGAGCAGACTGGTGTGTCTGTGGGGTGACATTTGTCCAGTCTCCCTTGCATTGCTGGATGCTCTGATTCTGTAAATACTGCACAGTTTGGCAGGACAAAAAAATATCTGCAATGTCTTAGGGTTAAAAAAGCTGCTTTTGAAGATGCCAAGTAAAGTTAGTGGTGCTGCAAAGCATGGGGAATGTGGTGGTGGGTCTTGCAGTATCGTTTGTGTGGGTGCCAGGCATGGATAGGGACAGAGTGAGAGCCCCCTCCTTGGCTGGTGGGCATCAGAAGCTGCTCTGTGCCAGCAGCTGCTTTGCAGATAACAGGAGCAAGCACCATGTCCAGTGCCACATTTTCCTGTCCCAGAGGACTGGCGGGACTGGGAACTCAGACTTTTGTCAGATCTTTTGTGAGGACACTGAAAGTGAGAGGGTGGGGATGCAGTGTGGGGGAGGTGTTTAGAAAAGAGCCAGCTTTCAGAATTGGGGTTATTGCGTGTGAAAGCATCACTCTCTGTTTTGGGAGGGGTTGCTTCTTGTCTGCTGAAGCTCCCATTGCTCTGCTCACTGTAGTATCTTACCAGCAGCATTTTACAAGGGTGTGGCTGTGGCTGGTGGGTGAGGTGTGGATGCTGTAAGGTTCGAGTGGGTTACAAAAAACATTTGCTGTTACGTATCCTGCTAATATATATCCCTCTCATGGTAACCCTAGGCTGCAGGGCACAGGTGAGGAGCATCTTGCTCTCAGCAGAAGCTGGAACCTGCTGTTTTTGCAGTTGTAAACTTGGATATTGGATTTAAAAAGTAACAGGCTCTTCTAGTGAATTGGAGCCTGGTGCAGTGCACAAGGAGCTGGGGGCCAGGTCCTCACTGCTGTGGCCTTCTCCAGTGACCTTTGCTAAGTGCCTCCTCTCTTCTCCTTTCCCATCTTTCCTTTCCCATCCCTGTCCTTACCCCTTTCCCGGTATAATCAGAAACAGAGCAACACTGGGGTGGTCTGGGGGGCAGAGCTGGGAGCTGCTGGGTGGTACAAGCATTGGAAATCAGTCTCTGAGGCCATGGGGAGGTTGGGTGCCTATGCAGCAGCACTTTGGAAACAAAATGCTGGGAATGAGGCTGATTCCCAGAGGAGCAAGTACAGCAGCTGCTGCTAGGTCAGCTGAGGAAAACAACCGAGAGAAGCACTGAAAAATAGGTTTTGGAGCTGGGAGGTGTTTTGTTCCTCCCAGCTCTGAAGGTGCCACTCTCAGCTAGGAAGGCACTTTTCAGAAAGCTGAGAGAAGGGGATGGGAGGAGCAGTGAGCTGTAAACGTTGGTCCAGGCTGTGGATTTGAAGCATTTGCGAATGCTGTGGTGTTTGTCTTCAGAGACGTTTCTTGCTTGTCATTTTTTTATGTCACTCCAGATTTTGATGCAACTTGACTTGTGGCTGACCCTGAGGACTTGGAGGCAAGCGATGCCTAGAGGGAGTCAGCTGGAGCTCTGCAGCTTCTCCTGGTTATGCTTTGAAGGCTCACTGCAGAGAGAATGGTGTCTCTCTTGAAATCTGCCGTTTATTCTTAGGTTTACCTGGGAAGCCCTTTACACTAATTACCTAAAGATGGAAAGTGCCAAGCAAACACAGCCTGCTTGCAAACGTTGTGGGATTTTTTTCTCTTCTTGCATAAGAATGGCAGATTGATGTAAATTTTTGTTTTGTTTTGTTTAAGTCTTCAGATTTTTTTGTGTGTCTTTAGGTGTCTTAAATTCTTGTGTTGAAATGTGCACAAGGAAGTGTGTGGCTAGAAGCCCAGCTCCATCCTCACATGCTCTTGTCTCCAGCCCATCTCAGCTCTTGTGTAGGTGGCTGGGAAGGAGGTCAGTTTGGGCTGCAGACAGTGCTGCAGTTAGCTGGAGAGGGATGTGGGGGAACCTGAGCCTTTGTTAGCACAAGCTGTGGTGATCCAGCCCAGAGAGTCCTGTCAGGTGCCACAGCCACCTCTCCCTGTGCCCAGTGCTCGCCCTTGGGTGTGGGGCATCCCAGCCCCTGTGCTTACACAGTCACCTGCCTTGGGCTGGGCTACAGCCCTGTGCACTGATGTCCCAGTGATTGCTGGTATTCTCAGACTTCCCAGGGGTTTTTTGCTGTCCACTGGAGCAGGGCAGTGCTCTTAAAGAAGTGTTGGTAAATGCTCCTTTTTCATGTGTCGCCTTGGTTTTCCCAGCAGAGAGGTTGGGATGGGATGCATCCAGGAGACTCAGAAGTGGCCCACAGGCTTGCAAGAGGATGAGAAATTTAAGTGCTGGAATGGGGCTGGCGGGCTTTCTCTTGGTGTGAATCTCTGATTTAGTGTGGGGCTGTAGGATCCTCCTGGCTTGTTGGGCTATTTCATTGGTGTGGTTGGGGGTTTCACCAAGAGTCTCAGCAGCATCAGCAGGAGGAGCACCCCGGCGTGGAAGGGATGCTGCTTTGCTCCAGTTTCTAATATTTGCAGGGATGTTTGTGACCCATGGCAGTGAGATTCCAAAAAGAATAGCCTTCTGCATGCCTCTTCTTTTTTAACCCACTGCAAAGGTGAACCTGATAATGAATGATGCTTGAAATGACTTGGACATGAAGGGGCACAAAGGGACAGCGAGGAAATCCCACCCATTATGTTCAAAAATGGCAGCTGTGGAAGGGAGAGAGTTTTGTAAAGGACAGAATTGGGTATCAGATGCCTGCAGTTGATTTTACAAAGCTGCCCACAAGGCCTGGTCTGGAAGCTGTGCTGACTTTGTTAGCTCTCCGTGGGCACTAAGATGGAGAGGCAGAAGCACCTTGGCTGGGCAAGTGACGTGCTGCTGTCACTGGAGGAGATGCTCCACCTGGGCTGCAGGGAACAGGTGATGGTCCCATCTCATCTCATTTCAGTGGATGTGGCCTTGGCTTGATGTGATTATTTTTTTCCCAGTTAGTGCTGAGTGGGAATATTGTTTCAATAAGTCTGGTTTATAATAAACAAATTAACAAGTGGTGTTAGTTCCTTACAGTTCTTCTGCTCCCTCGAGAAATGGTTGTTAGCAGGGTCAGTGTGAAGAAATGTATTTTATGTTTTCCTACATGCTATCTAGAGCAAATGAGGTCAGGATTATACAGTAAAACAGCTACATTAAAAAATATTAACTCATGAATGCCTAATTATTAGTTAAAAGGTGTGATTTGTTCCTCTCAGGTTGATACTGTGTTTTCCTTGCCATAACTGTTGGTGTGTGAACTTCAGGCTGGTTCCTCCATCTGGGCAAGCAATCCTGGGGTCTGTAGGGATTCCTGGTGGGGGCCTCAAGTTCGGGATGATAAGAGAATCTCTGGCACTGATCTCTCAGCTGAGCTCCTCCTCCAGACCCCCTGTTGTAATGGTAAGTAGTAGGAGGGTTGGAGGGCAGAGCTAGGTATTGCTCCAAGGCCTCTGTTCCCCATCCTTGACTTTCCTGATGATGGTGTAATGACCAGGGCATTGGGCTGGTGGGGCTTCGTGCCTGCATTCAGGTCAGTGTCTTGTGTGGCAGCGTTGATTGGCATTTAAAAAGCCCCAAACTTATGGTGGCTGTTGCTGAGGAAAGGTTGAACATGTCAGCCTCAATGGCAGAGAAAACAGAGGTAAGCAGATGTGCTGGGAGAGACCAGCATCTCTTCTGCCCTGGTCTCTGGGGCCAGCAGAGTGAGATGTGGACAGGGAGCCATTTCATCCTTCCAGCTTAACTCTTTTCTTCTTGCTTTGCATCCCCTTTTGAAAAGATGGGAGGTTTCCACTCCAGCATATCTTGCAGTTTGTAAGTCTTTATGCCAATACTTTCCTTGGTGTTGTAATTTCTCCCTGAGCAAAGCCCTTGTTTGAGGATAAAATGCCTCATTCAGTACCTAACTAGAGCATTCAGAAGTCTCCAGCCAACCTCACCTGTCCCCACCTGGGACATAAATACCTCTTCAGAGTTTGAAGCTCTCACAGACAATACAAAAGGCTGGAAATGCATCCTTGTTTTCCAGAGGTAGAAATTCAATATAAGCAGTGATCACAGCTTAGGAAAAATGGCAAATTCCACTGGAATTGCCATTAGTCTCTTGTTTTTTTAGAGCAGTTATGGCTGTAGTTGAAGTGGGCAGCACCAATGGAAATGCCTTTGCGTTCCTGGGCTTCAGAGATTTTCCCTTTCACACTTTATTTCAGCAGGTCCAGGATCAAGGCCAAACCTTTTCTTTTCTACATAACTAAGAGAAAGACAGCCAGTTCAGCAGAATTTCTGTAAATAGCCTGTTCCAGATGAGTTGTGAATTGTGTATGTGAATGCCAGTAGGGCTAACAGAAGGGGTAGCTTGCCAAAGAAGATGGAAATCTTGTGTTAGAGAAACAGGCTTCTGAAACTCAATGTCAGATTACATTTTTGGACTCTGCAGAAACATTGTTTGCTGTAGTCATGGAACTGCCCAAAATGCAGAAAAGTCTTGATCCGTGGCCCTGAAGGACAGCATCCAGTGGGTGAGTCCTGGTCACACAGAAAACACTCAGCATCAGCTGAAAATCCTGCAGCAGCCCAGCAGTGAGCTGGGCCCTTGAACACCTGCTGAAAAAACTCCTCCAGTATTTTTAATGTTTTTTTTTAACTGAGAAAAGCCAGCATCTGTTGGGAAAGTCATGGTGTGGTTTGAAGGTGCTCTGCCTTCAGCATCCACACCGATTTGGGGGCTGGAGGGGTGGTGGGTATCACAGGGAGGTCACTCAGCTGAGCAGTGGTCCTGTGCATGGCTGTCCCTCAGCAGTGATGCTGTCCATGGTGTTCAACCCCCACAGGATCAGCTGGATTCAAGGTCTGTCACTGTTCAACCTTTAAAAGCCACCATGGATGGAGGTGTACACTGTTCCTTCATGCTGGCTGCCTTGTAACTCCTTGTGCTGCAAATGGATTTGCACACGTGCTGCTGTGCTGGCTTGCTGGATTGTGCAGTCCCAGGAGAGCCAGGTTACAGCTTTCTGCTTGAGGAAGGGCAGGGAGAGGCTGGTTCTCAAGCCATTGATGTGTCTTTGGCCTGGGCTGACTTGGATTCCATGAATTATTGGCATTTAGCTTTGTGCAGAGAAAGCACAACGCGTTTGCTCACCCAGGTTAAGCACTACAGCACCACCTCCATCTTCCAGCCTTTTTCTCCCTTGTGGCAATCTTGGGGGTTTGGTTTGGGTCTTTTTTACTTGCATCTGCCCATAGTAGCTAAGACTTGGCATGGCCAAGGAAATTGGGTGCTTTTCCCGTGCTGTTCCACAGCAGACACAGGGTTGCAGAGTGGTGCCAGCAGCTGCAGAGGGCACCTAGCAGGGGATCAGCCAAAGTGCTCACAGAGAGCACAATTTTGAGCTATGCCGTGTGTCTAAGATGACTCTTCTTCCTCAAAATCTGCTGTCTGTCTTCAAGAAAGAGCCCTAAACCTGTGCTACGGTGCCTGGGGTTGTGTTTAGTGAGGACTCTGTGTATCACCAATTGAATTTAACTGCAGTGGGGGCAGTGTGTGAGCCCCACCCTCAGCTGGCTGAGCCCCTGGCACTGGGATGTGCCTCCCAGTGAGGGTGCCAGAAGCCCCAGCCAGCTGTGAGGGCATCCCGCATCCCTCGGGAGGGGGGATGCAGCTCCTGGCATAGCCACAGCAGTGTGTGCCTTTGCCTCTGCTAAGTGCTGCCTTCAGCACTATTCCAGTGCTAGGGAATGTTCCTTGGGCTCGGGGAGCCCACAGCTGAGTTGGCATGGGGAGAAATCCAGTGACAGGCGAGAGCAAAGGCTCTTGAAAGCTCCCAGTATTGGGTTTTCTTCTTCCCTCACTGGTGACTGTCTACAACCTGTTTGGGAAGGCACTTGAAAAGAAATAAGGTAATTACATAATCCAATAACAGGTGTGAGAGTGCCATTCTGAGCATACCAGCAGTGTGGAGGAGCTGGGGCTGTGGAACGTGACTCGTCTTGCACGGGAGAGATTAATCACATCAGCTCCTGGGAGACAGGTCTGCTGGAGAGGTGGTTGTGTTGGATGCACTGTTCATATCACTCAAATTAGGCTGTGTAAAAGAACTAATAAAAACAGGAGAAGAGAATTCCAGCAGAAGGGATCAATAACTCGAAAGAGTTTTAATTCAAAACTAGAAAAATGAGAGAGGTTATGGGCAAGGAGAGTATGTTAATAAAGGAAAATGAGTATTTGTTACTGCTGGTGTGAAATGAGATAATTTAAGAGATGTTCTAAGTGCCTTTTGTCACAGTTAATGCCTTTTGTTAGGTTTCCAAGCAAAATGGAGCCTGCGACTTTCAATTTCAGGGTTCTCAGATGATCAAAATACCGTGGGGCAGCCTGATCATCTCATGCTTTACTGGAATGAGGTCATCAATATCTTTTGCCTGGGTGTGATTTACACAGTTGTCAGTGTCTGAATTGCCATAATATGTCTCTGCCCGGGAAAAATGCTGCATTTGGAGGGGGAAAAAAACCAACAAAGCAGAAGCTCTCTGGGTAGCTGGTTCACTGCTAATAATGGATACAGAAAAGTGATTACTTGTGATCCATTCAAATAGAAAGGCTCAGCCTCTAAAGCTGGAGGCATGGAAGCTGTTACAAGGTCAAGCAGTGTCCTTTAAGGAGAAATAGGTGGCAAATACTGTCAGTGGCAGATAACACATCTGCAGCATCATGAAAAGTACATCTGAAATTAAGATTAAAGGTGCTTTGCACTCATATGGAGAGGGGGGAAAAGAGAAGATAGAGATGAAATCAGAAAAAAGAGGATTAGCTTTTGGTGGGTGACAGGCAATAGCTCTGGCCAGGGAGAGATTTAAGCAGCAAAGTGCTCAGTAACCCAGGGAATTATCAAAGGTTTCTGCAGCTGCTTCCAACTGATGGTCTTCGAGAGCCTGAAATTCTTTGTGTTTGAGCCTTTCTCTCACCCCAAGCCTGTGTGTGTACAAGCACATGCAAAATCTCATCTGCAGCCCCATATGTCAAGCTGGGAATGCAAAAACCAGAGGCCCTGGTCATCCTCACTTGCAGGAGTCTGCTTTAATTTTAGATGCCTTAGTTTACACTGAGGCGAAAGGGGACCTGACCTGCAGCTATGCTGGTAGACCTCATTCTTTTGTTGACTTTCACTGCAGGTCAGGGCACAAAGAGATTCTAAAAATGAAGTCATCGTGTCTTGGCAGATGTTTTCAAGTCTCTGCTTTCATAAATGGGGCTGGGAAGCTTTGCTGAAGGTCCTGAAGGAGAAACTGGATCTCTTGACTGATGGGTATGAGGTAAAATTAGCTTATTTTAGGTGTTAAAGAGGATGGCACTAAGTTTTGTAAGTCCCACGATGCTGAGAAACCCTGGTTTGTGGAGATAGGTTTTGGCTGTAAATTCTTTGAGGAGTAGAAGGACTTTGACCCTTAATAACTATGGGATGGCAGTTGCTTCACAGGTGGGAAATTTGGATTTGTGTTTCCAACTTAAAGTGACCCCAGAGGGAAGATACTTCCCTGAAGCAGGAGAAAGATCCAGGGGATCAAATGTGCTTCTCCTCCACCTTGGGAAAACACCACAGCCAACCAAAACCTATGGGCTTTTTATTCAGATTGGACCCCTTGGTGCAGATCTTGTTTTTGCAAAAACTTAAAAATGTGTGGGGTTTATTCTGTTGTGGAAAAAAGAGTGTGTTTGCAAATCTCAGGCATTGGGGAGAACATTGTTGGTTTCCTGGTGGTTATCAGTGGTGCCCAGGGCTGCTGGGCTGCAGTTGTGCTTGCTTCCTCTGTGGTAAGATGCTCACTGACATCCAGATTATCAGGTCCATAAATACCCAGGCATCTGGGAGGCCTTCCTGGTGTCTGGTCTGTAGCTGACCTTTCATTTTGCTGGCAGAAAATGAAGATTAGCCTTGAGATCAGCAGACTACAGCGAAGATTGCACATCCATGCTGTCGGATAAAAATAGAAACAGAAACTGGAAAGGGGAAATATTATATCTGTTAAAGATCATCTGTGTGCTATTAATGCACCAGTGACCAGGCCTCTCCCTGAGCTTGTGAAAGCTTTACCTGCATTAAAAAAGTTGTGTCTGAACTACAACAACCTCCCAACTTTGTGTCCTTCTTGTGCATATGTGGACCTTGCCTTCTCCATTTTCTCATGTGTCCAAACCAGTCTTATCAAAGGAGCATAGTGTTTAATCCAAGGCAAGCCTCAGAAGAATAAACTGCTTTGGTTTTCGTAGTCTGGTACAAAATTCTTTCTGCATTTCTTGGCACTTGGTTATTAATGAGGCATTTGTTCTGTTTCTTTAAAAACCTTCCAGCAGCTAGCACGTGTGTGCTATGCAAATTATTTGTGGTTTGGTTAAATACTGTTTTACTAGGAAGGGGAATAACTGAAATTAGTAGGGAAAAATAACATTAACCCTCTGTAGGCTGTTCCCTTGTTAATGATTTTGGTGATTTGGCTCTTGAACTGAGTGTGCCACTGTTGTAAATGGCAATTTGGGACCTGGGCTTGAATAGTCACGTACCCCTGAGTGCTTATTTTGTGTGGCAGTGGTCCAAAAAACTGCCAGCATCCTAATTAACACACTTTTTCAATGGACAATATTAATATTCATACTATTATACTGTAAAATGAGTAATTTGAATAGACAGAATACCTTGCACTCTCTTGATCTCTTGTGGATTAACCTACAAAAGGCCGCTGGCACTCATCCTTTCAGGCCTTAATGGGTACAAAGGCTTCTAATAAAACTGTTTGGAGCAGAGGTACCTAGAAATGTGTAGCAAATATAGTGCATGTGGTAGGTATGGTGATAATTTGTTAGAGTGGTGAAGGAAAACGTGAAGGGAAATGGTTGTAATAGATGAGCACCTCCAAATGATGGAGGAGTGAGGCAGCTCTCGGGGGTTACTGGCCCCACAACATCCATCTAAATGATGTCAGCCTGGCAGCAGTGATGCAGGAGTCCCTCAGCTGAGCTGATGCTTAGAGGAAAGCAGTACTGAGGGGGAGAAAGCAGATATATGTCTGACTGGAAAACAAAAGACTCGCAAGGCTGATTTGTTTTATTGATGCACACCATTAGAGGCTACCACAAGATCTACTACTGAGTTTAGCAGAAGGAGTGGAAGTGCAGAGAATGCTGTGAAGGAGAAGGGATTCACCCAGGGGGAAAAGCAGAGGTGCAACTGAAGCACTGGATTTAGCAAAGAGGTTGAGGTGTGAGGATTGTGGGGTGTGTTTAGGTAAGCCCAGGTCAGTTACTGAAGGATCCAGGTTACTCCATTCACCAGAGATATGTGTCCTGTGTGTGCACAAACCATCCTGCAGCAGACACCCTCTGCCTCTCCCAAGGTCTGACTGACCTTGAGTCCTCAAAGAAAAACCAGCTTTGGGGTCAGTATTGAGGGAAAGCTGCTGCTGAGAAAACCAGAGAAGTCTCAGCACATCGTCAGCACTCGGTGCAGAGAAGGCTGTTAGCTGGGGAATGAGCTTCACAGTTGCTCCATCCTCTAAAAAGCCCTTGCTGGTGCAAAGAGTGCAAAGGAAGGAGGTCCTTCTGGTAGCTGCAGATTTGGCTGTGGTCCCTGCAGACCTTGGGATCCTGCAGAGAGGCTGGTCTGTCTTCAGCAGCAGAGGAGAAAACCTGTGTGAGTGCAGAATTGATGACAACAAATTTGACTGGCTCCGTGTAGGAACGAGATCACTTTTGGAAGCATCAGGGGGGACTTTGAAGAATGGATAAAAGGGAGCTGAGTGAGAGGGCAGCTGTGGACACAGATTACCTGGAGTTTTTGGTGGCGTCACACGCAATCTGTGCATTCCCAGGGCCTGGCACCAGTCGTGGTCTCTTACAGAGGATGCAGACACACCTTAGATCTCAACAAGCAGAAGGCATCTGTGAAGAGCAGCATTTTTCTGCAGAGGAAGGTGACTCTGTAGTGCTACAGGGTTCGCTGTTTAAACTGATTTAGTTCACTTTGTGTTTGGGTAGCTTTGGCTTCTGAATGAAAACTTAACCATGGAAACTGAAGCTGCTCAGTCAGAGCAGCAAAGCCCTTTCTGCAGAGCCCGGCCTGACTCTGCTCTGCTGGTGGCATCTTTGTGTCTGTCTGTCTGTGGCCTGTAGAAGCTGTTGGAATGGGGCAAACCACTTTTCCTGAAGGTAACTCATCAGCCCCTCTGCCTGCAGCCAAGATGGGGAGACAAGACTGAATTACCCAGCTGACTTCAGATGCTGCCTTCCTTCTGGGGGTAGGACCTAAAGCATTTGTGTGTGCCTGCCCTTGTCTGGTCAAAGATGGGTGGCATCTCCTCTTCTAAAACAGCTTCAAATACCTCTTTCTGTGGTGTGTACAGGATTAATTCTTACTTTTGGTACCACCTGTGGTCTCTTCCCATAACCCAGGATTTGGTGGATCCCGTGCAAACCTTGCACATGGATGATTTACACTCCATTGCACTTTCAGACCCCAGCACTTTTGTGCATCCAACCAACACCAGTGGCCATGTTAGCTATCACTTGGTGTGTTGTGTTCCAGCTGCAACACATCCACATCTCCATTAAATAATCATCCTGAGAAATGGACTCAGCCCAAAGATCTGCACTGAGCTCTGGTACCTGGAAAGCAGCTCTGTGAGTCTGGTTGCATCAACTTCTGCGTAGACACATTCCCATAGATATCAGCAGGACTGCCCCTTGGTCTTCCTGGCTCTGTTAACTCAGTTTGATATTAATTATTATAGATCTTATTTGATTTTTTACGGTGAAAGGAGACAAGAAGTATGTTTTCAGGCTGTTCCAGAGGTTAGTTGAGTCTCTAACCAAAAGACCCACTGGAAAGGTTGGAGACATCCCATTAGCTGGGAGCTCATGGAAAAATTAGAGGCTTTTAGAGCCCAGGTTAGTGTTGTGAATTAAACACTGAAAACCCGTTTTGTAATTGCAGCGTTACGTGAATTAGTAAACCTCCTACAAGGAGTTTCTGACTGAATGAGTGGAAAATAAAAGTCCACATCCCAGATGCTTCTCCACAGTGGCCGTGGGGCTGGCTGGGGCTGGGGGTGGCAGGCTCCCCGTCAGCCCCGGCTTTCGCCCTCCGCAGCTCCCTCCCTTGAGCAGAAGATACTTTGGCGAGGGGTGAAACAGCCAGTGAGGCAAAAAAACCAAAGAAAGAAGAGAGGAATAATAATCCATCTAACACTGAAGCCAGTTGGGAGGGGAGGGAAGCTGGGCCGAGTGGTGCAGAGCTGTGACTCACAGGCAGCTCCGCTGCCGTGCCGAGCCAAGCGAGCGCAATCCTGCAGCATCGCTGCTGACAGCCTTGGCAGCTGCCCAGCCACAGGGCTGCCCTGCTTCCCACATCCCCTCATCCTCTCCCCTCTCCCTTCCAGCCCGGTGTCTGCCACCATGGGCACCGTGGGTGCTGCCCAGGCCAGCCCACGCCTCCGTCCTTCGCTGCCGCGAGATCGAGGAGCGGCAGTTGTGTGTCTGGAGCGCGGTGCCCGCTGCTGGGTGGCACTGCTGGGCACGCTCCCGCTGGGCACCTGCTCTGCTGAGCTGAGCTCCCTCTCTGCTGCTTCCATCTGCCCGTGCCTTTGCTGCCAGAGTTTCCTGAAGTACCGAAATCTATTTTCCTGCCCACGCTTGCTTGTCCTCAGGTGTCCTCTTTTTGTAGAGCGGTTTCGTTTTAATTGATTATTTTTTGGAACTTTTGGGAAGAAGCCTCAGAGAAGGCCTTAAAATAGAGAAATCGTGTAAGTTTAAATATTTTTGAGGAAGGCTGGGAAAATATTTTGCAGCCTGCTCTGTGACCTTTCCATGTCTCCTAGGAGGCTGAGATCAACTTATTTTTGAATAATCCCCCATTTGCATTGAAAATATGGAAAAACTCATTTGGATATCTGCATGTTTTGCTTCAAGGTGAACAGAAGTAAGTCTCAAATGTACTGACTGGTGGCAAGCCAGGGCTGATGCCAGGAGGGTGTGTCCATCAGAACACCAAGACACAGGACATGATTTTTTATTTTTATTTAATCTCATGAGAAGGCTACAGTTAGCCAGGCCAGGCTTAAGGTCAGGCTCAGCTCTGCCTAAAAGCTCTCATGGCATTTTAGTCAGTTGAGTTTTGGAGGGTTTATTGCTTCATTTTTTAGCCTCAAGCCAGAAATTTTTTTCCCTGTTTTTGCAGGAAGGACATTTTCTCACAGATCCTTTGTTTTGCTGATAACGGAAGGAAATTCTTCTGAGCCAAAATATTCAAATGATGGTTTCCTTCTAGGAAAAAAAACAAATCCCTTTTTCCTTTTTTTTTCCTTTTCCTCTTCACTGTAAAATGCACGTATAACACAATACCTGTCTGGGGAGTGTGCCGTACTTTTAAGCTTTGGTTCCCGTTCTGGGGTTTTGCTTTGTTTTTAACCCGTCTTTGCAGCATGAACTGCTGCTGTTCCAGCTAGCTGTGCTCACTCCACATGGAGACATTTAATGAGAGGTCTTCCATGGCTCCCCTTTCTGAGCCACATGCCTTTTCCTGCCCTGGCCCGAGGTGAAGCGTGGCTGCTCCTGGAGGAACCCGGAGTGCCCTTTGAGGGAGCAGCTCGTGCCAGCGGCTGCCGAGGTGACAGTGCCCTCCATTCCAGCTGGAGCAAAGCTGTCAGCCAGCAGCCCGAGAGGAGCACAGAAATGAACTCTTTATTTTCTAATTACTGTTATTTGGGCAGATTGTTCTGAAGGGTCCGTAACTGATCTCTGCTGCGGTGACTTTGGCAAGGGGTGGCTCACTCCAGCCTCGCCTGCAGAGCTCTGTTGTCCTGGTACAGCATTCTCAGCCTTTGTCAAAACACTGTTTCTTGCTAATTTTCTGTAATGGTGGAGGTACTTCAAGCTGGGAATGGGCAGACAGTGAAAACTGCAGTGGGGGGATCTGTGTGTTCATCCATCCTTCCTTGCCCCCCAGGATCCCTGGCTGCCCCAGGCAGTGCAGGTAATAGAGATGCTATTCTGGAATATCCACCCTGATGTCAGGGCTATCCAGGGAGATGTCAAAACACATATTGTTTTGAACAGAATGAGGTATCTGCTTACAAAGCAAATTACTTCCCTTGGTTGGGTTGAGTTCCTCACAGCTTTGCAAATTCTGGGCTGTGTAGAGGTGAGGCACCCAGCTCGCTTAGTGTTGCAGTGAGGAGAGTAGATCACATCTGTGGTTAAGGATAAATCAATCAACGCTCAACCTCATCCATATTTGCTCCTAATGTGTTTATTTACATGCTCAACCCAAGCATATGAACAGCCTTTTTAGAATCAGGGGGGAAAAGATGCTCCAATGAAAATGGAAAATTACTTTCTGCAGCATTTTATCTTAAATCCAGTCTCAGTTATTGCTCCAGGACTAGTTGAGTGTGATGAAGATCTAGGAGCCAGCAGATTATTTCAAATTCCTTTTTTTTTTCCCCCTGAGGAGACAGAGGAGGGGGGAAAAAAGGCTATCAGGGCTCTTAGACCGATGTGTAAGAGGGTGGCAGGGCACGCTCTGGGGAAGCCCCAAGGGGTTTGCTGCTGCCAGGGTGGAGGTCCCAGCCCTGCACCTTGGGGTCACATCCTGGTCTGTCAGAGGAAGCAGTCACTGTTCCTTCATAGGGACAGAGGGATGCATGGTGGCAGGCAGCTGAGTCACGGCTGCAGCAAGGGGTTGCTTGGGGAGCAAGGGACCATCACCTTGGTACCCCCCAGAACATCCCTGCCCGCCCTGTGGGGCTTCACATGGGGCCCAGCAGGTGTTTGAGCACAGTGGAGGAGGCATCACCTCCAGCAATTAAGTTTTTCTTCATTCCCATCATCCTTCCATTCTGAAGCAGCATTTACATTCGTATCCATTTTTTCCCTGGCTGCTGCTGCATTTGTGCCGGGGGAACCTTTCTGGCGAATGCCTCTGACAGAAATGTGTTTTCTTATCCCTTGAAGCTGAAAGCCATAAAGAAAAGAATGTGTTTAATGAACAGACCTTGCCGAATCACCACCTTGAAGCTCTAGCTGCTCATGTGAATCAAAACTGGCTGAAAGTAGGTCATATAGTAAAAATGAATTAGGCTTACTTCACATTTTATTGACTCTGCCAGTTTTTCATTCATAAAGGCTTATAGTTTGGAATGTATCTTGTCTTTTTAATGCTAGGCTGAGGTAAAAGGGGACAGTAGTGTTCCTTATTCCCTCCCTTTTGCCTTGTATGTTTCTGGTGGTTGATTATGTGATGGCTGGACTTTCTCTTTCCCGTTTATTTATTCTTTTATTCTCCTGCACACAAGAACTGCTTAAGTGATGACCAAACTCCCATAATACATTGACAAGTGGGAATTCAGCCTAGTCCCAAAAGTTTGTGTAACACCTAAATTAGTCTTAAAGCTTCTGAGAAGGGTTGAAGTGGTGAGGTGGTGCTAGTCTGCAGGCAGAGGGGCTACGCTGGCATCTTCTCCTTGGGGCTGGGCAGCAGGATGGCATCGTGTGGGTTAGCACAGGGAGGGGTCAGTCCTCTGCTTCCAGCCTCTACCCCTGTGAGAAATCCTGGATTTCAGGGCAGTCGGACCTGCCTCACCATCTGGCAGATGATGGGCTCCACCTGTTAATTCATGCAATGTGGCTCAGCTGCATCTTGGGCAGCTTATTCAGATCAAACTTTTAATTTTGGTGTAAATTCTTCAAGCGTCAGTGGTTGCACTGCTCGTCCATCGATCCCTGCTCGTGATTAATTACTCTCACTCATAAATGATGCTCTTTATTTCCCATTAGTCTTTGTCTGTTTTCAATTTAGAGTAATTTGGTCTTGTGGTCTTTGTCTGCCAGTTTCTGCCTCTTTCTGGAATTGTGATTTCTCCTGAAATTTCTGCTGGAATAAAACAATCTGGTCTCGGCTTTAACAAGAAGCAGGGAGAAAGAGGATGGAGAGAAGGCAGAAACAGTGCAATGGTGGGATCCCTGACTCTGTGCATGCAGTGTTCATTTAAAAGACATTTTTTAAAGGAGACACATAATACACAGCACTGAGATTTTGTCTTGTGTTTAGGATTTCTGTTGGGGCTAATGGCAAAACAGGGAATGAGGGCAGCTTCTGTAATGATGGATGATTTTTTCCTGCCTTCCTGTCTTTGTTGCCTACTCTAGATGGCACATACTTTAAGGAGGTGAAAAATCCCTACTGATAAATTAGGATTTGTTTTGCAACCTTTTCTCTGCAATTACAGCTAACTGCTTTGATCTCAGCTAAAGACCTTTATCCAATGACAGAATATAAATCTTCTCTACCTGTGGTTTCATAACTTAAAGAAATACAGCCAGAAACTGTCTGGGTAGGAAGAGAAAGTCCCTACTGGTAGCCCTGTACCAGCTGACTGGGGAGGGCACAACAGATAGTACAACAAGTAGCCTCTGTCCTTATAATTACTGCTGGACAATCCACACATTACCTAAAATCCCAGCTTGAAAAAATTAAACTATTTAATCTTGTATAATACAATGTGAGACATAGATGAAGGCCTGTAAGTAAGCCACTATTCTACTCCAGAAAAGACCTTCATTGACTATTATGTGAACAATAAATCTTCCATTTTCTGTTAAGAAACAGTAATTACAGAATCTTCAGCTGCGATGGGTATCTCCTGCTGACAATAAAAGTCTGTCCTTCAGCACATCATCAGCATCTTGGTGATGGATGCTGTGGACTACACTGTAAAGATAATATAAAATACTGTCTGTAGTATGTGCTGGCAGCCCTTTTTTAAGCCTTGTGAGTACAGATTGGGAAGGTGCTCTGTGTATCCAGGAACATGTCTTGTTTGTCACACTTTCTGTTTTTAACAGTTCCAAGATATTTTTGCTGTCTGGCTCTTGGTTGCTAGCAAGGAGCTCCAAGGAGATCAGCTCTGCTCTTTGGTAGGTAGGAAGCTGCCTCAGCAGACATGGCAGAGAGGGAGATGACCTGTTTCACTGCTTCACCAGCAAAATTGAAGTGGAAGGCTGGGTGGATCAATGAGAGCCATAGTCCAGTTTCTCAGTGTGGAACTGGGTTGTGGGAAGCCTGGGTGGGTCGGGGGCTGAGCTGCTGCCTGTGACCAGGAACTTGCCTGTGAGTGCAGCTCCAGCACTTGGGGGCACCTCAGGGTCACATCCAGCTGCTGTTCCCGTGCAATCTGATGGGCACTGGCTGCCCTACAACAGGTATTGGTATGGGAAGCAGGTGAGGGGGTCAAACAGGAATTGTCTTCTATATACATCGTCGTTAGGCTGATGTGGACACTGCTGGAAGGCAAACGTGGCTCAGGATCTGCAGCTGGAGGCAGCTCTGCTGCCCCAGCTGTCCCTGGAAGGAGGTTCTGCTGCACCTTGTCATGACTGGTTACAGGAGATCTTGACTCCAGATATCATGGACCCAGCAGGACCATGGAGTTCCTTACAGAAACTATTGTGATGAGCTGGTCTTGGGCAGAAATGGAAGAATAACTGTGATGAGGTCAACATGAAGAAGGAAATGTTGACAAAACCTTGCGAAGTGCATGTTTTAAAAATACACTCCTCAGCACTAGCTTGTTGACCACCACGCTTCCACTCTGCTTCCAGGCCGTCCATAGCCACTCAGGGTTCTCTGGCTTTAAAGGTGGATTCCATTTTTTTGGTGATGAGGAAGACAAGAGCTAGATGGACTCTGAGCTATTTTTAATTCTCAGACTGTTTCTTGAGAAAATATTTCTTAAAAAGAGTTGCAATCTTATTAAATAGCTGTACATCTAAATATATTGACAGTTTTGAGATTTTTTAGTTTATTTCTTTTTTCATGGCCTAATGTTTTAATAATCCTTCAGCAGAGACTTGGCCTCTGTTTTGGAGAATGCTCAGGTAGATCTGATTTTCCAGGAGTCTCATTACAGAGCCTCTTTGATTCCCCTAGAATTCAGAGTGAATCAGGGTCGGGGTGTCAGGTTGTTGCCTGCTTTGGCTGTCATGTCACAGCACAGACTTTTTCCGTGAAGGGTTCACATGCTTGAGAGTTGAAACCACCTCCATAAACATTGGGACGTACGTGCGTGCCTCCATCAGTGCTGCCGGGGGCTTTGGCCAATCCTAGCTGGGGTTCTTTTAAAAAGACTGCAATTAGGCAAGCAAGTGCTGTGCTTTGACCCTCAATTTTCTGTCTTCTCTTCCCTCTCCCAGTCTGTTCTTAAACCATTGTGCATCAGCCACATGAGGAACACAATAATGGTTTGAAGAGAGCATTAAATAGACAAATAGCCAACTTCTGTCTTGAGTAGCTGCATTTCTTTTTCCCCCTTCCCTCCTGTAGTGTAGTGTCTCTCTGTTATTTCTTTTTTCCCCCCATTTCTTCATTTATTTATATCCTTCCCTGAGTGAAATTGCCCTAGTTACAGCTGTCACATCCTCACTTTGTGGTGGTCTGATTTGGCAGCCCTGTTCCCTCGTAAAACTTACAGACAAATGACGGCGTTTAACTCGCGGCATCCTCTGGTTGCTCTGCACTGTCACAACAAGATTAGAGCAATTCACATAAAAGTAGAAAACCCAGCTGTCTTCTAGGAGGAAAGTCTATGCCTTCATTCCTTCACAGGGTGTGAAGATGGAGTAGTTTTTTGTGGAGAGATGCAGGCCCTGTGGTTGCATGTCCATGTTTAAGCCACGTTAAGTGTGTGCTGCACCCTCCTCTCTTAGCGGTGGTTTCGTGGTGGTCTCTGTCCATCCTCTGCTTGTTTTCTGGAGTTGGACTCAACTGGGCACCATTTCATTGCTGCTGGTTTATATCCCTGGCTGAGTCGTATTGTTCCTTGGAAATGAGCAGAAATAACTCGCTGAGATGACTGCCTAAATAATTTACTCCTGGAGGAGCATTCTTTGTGCGCTCTCTGAAGCAGTGATGAGGAAGGAAGTAGGATGCTTCTCCTGCACAGCAGCACATAGAAAAACATCTCCACTTCTTTTTCAGTGGCATGGACAGATTTTGCGGGCCATCTTAATGTTCTGCTGCCTCCTGTCCAGTGACTGATGTGATCCGTTTCAGATTATACAGTATTTTTCTTCCTGTCAGGAGTAAAAATTGGCCTTGCCTTGTGGCTGGTGACAGAGGAGCTCCTGGCATTTCCTGAGATGAGTCATCTCTCGCCATGTTGATACATTTGGAATGACTTTGAACTCTGTGGTGCCTTGGTAATTAATTTGGCATCTCCCTGAAAGGGCTTTCANTGACAGAGGAGCTCCTGGCATTTCCTGAGATGAGTCATCTCTCGCCATGTTGATACATTTGGAATGACTTTGAACTCTGTGGTGCCTTGGTAATTAATTTGGCATCTCCCTGAAAGGGCTTTCACAAGGAGTGACTCCTTGTGACTTTTTTTGTTGTGTAAGTCATTGAGCTGTGGTCACGAGAAACTTTGTGGAAAGGGGAACTTTTTTGGGTTTCCTTGCTGCAGGATTAGTCAGATAACACCCAGTGGGCTACAGCCTGAAAAGGATCAGATGTGTGTGGTCAAAGCACAGGACTAGGGTTGAAGAGCTGAATGTTTCTGCTGTGCAACGTGGTTTTGGTATGATCAGGGCTGTCGACCTTCTGTGCCTCCCTTGGCTCCTCAGTACCACCAGCCCAACGGGGGCATTCCTCACTTTGTTACAGTTCTTGGGTAACTGATGCCAAAACCACAACTTCTAGCCAGTCCTTCTGACTCCCTAGGGAATGCTGAATGGCTTGTCAGCCTTGTGAAGCTCTGGGGGGATCCTTGGTGTGGTCTGTGGGTTAAGAGAGGTGTCATGGGGGACCCAGGTCCTCTGCTGCAGGAGGACTACACAGGCATGGATGTCTGCAGGCAGGTGTGCCTGTGACTGAGGAGGAGCTTCACAGCCTTCATGGGGCTGTGACCGCTCTGAGTGCTGGCACTGGCTCTGCATTCCTGCAGCACTGGGGGAGATCACATCCCTCATGGAGAAGATTCTGTCCTGAACCTGGTTTTGGCAGTGCATGGCAGGGTTGGGGCTGCTGAGGGTACTGTTCCTGTGAGGGGCCAGAGGCTGTTCTTGTTTCCATGAATTTATGGCATGTGCCCCACTGTGGGAGCAGGTTTTAAAATCTGGGAAGCGTTGTAGTTTATTGTTTGGGAATACACTTGGTTACAGGAGCAGCCTTGTGCTCTCAACTGAACCATCCCATAAAGGAAGGGGTGGGTTGCTGTGATAAAGACTGTGATCTGGTACAGATGTTGCACTTACTACAACATCTATTACTCTGATAGGGACCACGCTGCTCATTAACGCTGTGGCCCCACAGGGAGAGGATGAGCAGATGAGAGATGAATTTAGCTGGAGGTGATCCAAGAAGCACCCTTTAAAATATACTGGTATGGATAGAAAAACTTGCTGCTGGTTTTAAAAGAATGTTCTTTTGGAACAAGTGGGGTCAGAGATCTCCCCGTGCCTTCCAGTTTGTGGCATATGTGTGTCCCCAGGATAGATCCTGCTCTGCCCATACCTGTCTGCATCACAGGCTTCTTACTATAAGAAAATGAGAGTCCTTTTTCAGAGTGGCTTTGAAAGGTGCTGGGTTTTTTGACCAAATACCTGAGACATAGTTGTGATCTTCACAGAATGACTCTTGAAGAGTTAGTTTGATCTGAACCTCGGCTGTGCCACTATGAAAAAGCTGGGATTTTTATAAAGGCTGCTGTTCATGGAAATAATGTAAAAATTTTATTTGTTGTCAATACATGAAAGCCCACGCTGAAGATGAAAACTCATCTTACAAACTGCTCTCTAAATTATACCCATGTGGTGTTTGGAACATTGTGCTCAGCCCTTTTAATTAAAGACTAAACTCTATGAGACAATTGCTTTGCATCCCTCCCCTCATCCCCCTTTGTGTTTTTGGCTGTTTCCTTAAAACATATTCCCTCTGTTGGGAGGAATGACTGAATTCTGTTGCTCCTTCTTCTCCCAAATGTCCAAAGGTATGTTACTTTCTGAGTATATGCAGTGGGATTGGCTTGCTGTAGGAGTAGCAGGACTTGTGGTCCTTTTTCCCCAGTGAGCAGCAAAGCCCAGTGGGTACCACACTGACCCCAACCTGTGGGTGCATTGCCATGGCCAGATAATGTGTCACCCCAAAAGCCTTGGCCGTTACACACCCTGCTCTTCTGCTTTTACTGGCAAAATGGTCCTTTTTGGTCCATGGAGAACTGATGGTCACCTCAGGGATGACCATCACAGCATTTTAGTGCCCGGTTGTGCCAGAAACCTCCTGTTTGTTAAGCATCACTTTTTGTGGTTTCTTTTCCCTTCTCATCTGTTACTGTGGGGTTGTTGGTGGTGGTGTTGTATGTCCTGGTGCTTCTGCAAGTGCTGTCAATGCTAGGAGAGCAGGCAGAGGCTTTGATGTGTCAGGTCAGCTGAGCTCAGCGTAGCGTGAGGGTTCAATTGTGCCACCTAAATAAACAGCGTTTTACCCAGTCAGCTCTGCTTTTCCTGCCTGCTTTGAGAACAGCCAGAGTGGGGTCTCTGAGAACAAAAAGGCAGCAGTGATGTGAAGAGATGAGTGAGGGACTTCTCTGATAGACAGGTGACCATCACAGACGGGCCTGGTGGTGGACCTTGCATATTACTGGTGCCTGTTGCCTGTGCAAGGAGCAAAGCTCTCTCTGTAGTCTGTTCTTGTTCTTCTTAATCTCTTAATATCTATTTTCTTCTTGATATCTCGTGAATAAACGGCATCAGTCCTGGGATTAAAGTTCAAATAAGAATCTCGTGTAAGATTGAGACCATTTTCTCTTGTGAGCGCTGTGCATCTACACTAAATGGCTTAGGAGTCAGGGAGCAAACGGCTGTAATGAAAAAATTGCTCTCATGAACCACTGTGTTCTCACACCCTGTTATAGGAGAATCCCAGAGTGTGTTCAGTGGTGTATTTGCAAGAAATAGATGGGCAGAAGGGACTGTAAGTGGGATGGGTGCTCTTATATCACACGGAAGGAGAGAGCAATCTCATTCTTGCTGTTCAGAGGAGCAGAATGCACCTATATCACAGCAGCAAATTGAAAAGTCGTGGGTAGAAGATTAGGTTTACTAGCTGTAGAATGCCTCCTGGAATTCAGATGGAGCTGTGCCATTAATAGAGCATTAAAATTTGATAGCTCTTGGCTTTGTTGGAAGTCTGAATTTACAGCTAGTTACTGGGGTGTGCTGTCAACCTGGAGGAGGTGGTGGAGGGTCACCGTGGTGGCTGATGGCATGTCCACCAGCGTTTCTGTGCTGTGGCCCTGCTCCCTCCTGTGGGTCAGCTCCAGCACCTGGGTGGTCATGATCTGTGGTGGCCCTGCCTTGGACAGGGCTTGGACCAGATGGAGGACACTTCTAACCCATACCCTTGCACGTTCAAAAGAGTCAGGGTGCTGTTTTTGTCTGTGGAGTCACCAGGTGTGAGGAACTGGCTGAGCTGAGCAAGTCTTGGTTTAGCTATGCTGCTTTTTGACTGTCCCCACATGTGAAGTGGGGTGACATCCCCACCACAGGCCAGATGAATGTCTGATTTCTGCACTATCAGTACCGGGATGTGGTGCACATTCCATTTGCCTGTGGACAGTGGCTAATCACTGGGAAGCCAAGGGACCATCACACTGAGCACCATGAACTTTTTCTGGCAGCACTGGCTGGACGTCATTCCTGGTTCCAGGCTCTGGTGTTTCCCAGGCAGGGCTGGAGGTGGGAGCAGCAGGGCTGGCCGGGCACACCACATGCCTGAGCACAGCACACATCATCCCCTCTGCTCGCTTCAGAAGGTTTATTATTTTTAGACGAAGCAGGAGATGGGAATGTGCTGAGGTGGCTCATAAGACCTGCCAAAAAAAGAACATCTTTCAGGACTTACTTTAGCTTCCATCTCTGTGTCGACAGAAGAGCAATCTACCTGGAATTGATAAGTAGTATTGCTTAGAGTCAGCAAGACTTTTGTAACACCTCCATAAGGTATGAAATCTATTACACGACTGTTGGAGGAAATCTGTCAAGATAAACATTAGGCTTTAGAAATAAAGCAGGTGTTTTGCACCCAGAAAAATTAAAGTACTAGATTTTTAATACTAGTGCTAAGAAAGACCAAGGTACTTCGTGGGACAAATGATGGCAGCCCTGTTTGCACTGGGGCTGTTGGTGCTCATGGCATGCTGTCAGGCACACAGCCCTCTGGATGAGAAAAGTGGTGTAAAAAGCCAGAATCCTGGTGCAAGGACAGGCAGAGCTGCTGGCTCTAACATTCATGGGGTTAGGCTTTTTTTCATCTGTACGTCCCCAGTTTCATGAGTTGAACTCTTGAGTTGCTTCATGAGTTTCTAAGTGCTCCTCTTCAGCTTTCCGAGGGCCTGCGATGCTCGCAAGTGGTCCCAGGTCCTGCTGGGCAGTGTGAGCTCCTGGAGGACACGCTGGCTGTGGGTGTTTGCCCCTGTCCACCATGTGCCACAGCCCAGCAGCAGCTGCAGAGCAGTGTGTGTGACAGGAGGAATGCGAGGCCTCCCGCGAGCGGGGCTCCGCATGACGTGCACCTTCAAATATGCTCCTTTATTCTTGGCCCTCGCAACCAGCAGATAAACTCGTGACTTATAGGGTAAAGACAAACAGCAGAAGCACACCCCTTGAGTTATCTTGGGTGACATTATTACTGTGATGAAGTACCTTGCAAAGACATTATCACGTTGTTCTGCTCCGTTATAAGGTCAGCAATCGAGGGCTGAGTCAAGGAGGGATATGGCATTTTTGTTTTGCACAGTGAGCTTAATAGGGATAACTCACTTTTTTTCCCAGACTGATAAACTGCATTAAAAGTTTTCAAGACCTGTAAAATTAGGAGTAAATTTAAACTGCATGAAGTAGAGGTAGCTTTTTTATTTAAATCTTTTTGTGTACCTAGTCAGCAAAGCATTTAGAAGTAGTGTTGGCTGTAGCTTAACTGGACCAGGG
This sequence comes from Promerops cafer, assembly GCA_013398275.1. Classification (NCBI taxonomy): domain Eukaryota; kingdom Metazoa; phylum Chordata; class Aves; order Passeriformes; family Nectariniidae; genus Promerops; species Promerops cafer. The sequence goes on from VZSE01000213.1 coordinate 3,142,234, forward strand.
ACAGAAGAACCCCAGGTTTGTAGTGAGAGGTAATGTCTTTTATTAGAACAGCAGTTTTTAGCCAGCCTGGAGGAGCTGCCTGAGCCTTGGGGCATGCTCAGCCCTTTCCTCAGCCTGGGAAAAGATGATGAAAATATTTTCAGCAGACTGTTGACTGTGTTAGGCAGGATCTAAATCGACTTCCTGGGGCGGTGATTCAGGTAGGGTGGGAAAGGCTGGTCCATCTCCGTGCAGAATGGATGGGATTTGTCTGCTGCCATAAGGAGATCCAAGATCCTTGGGTCAATGGCTGATGTGAAACCCACTGAGATCAAGTGGAAGGCATTAGGGGTCACTGTGGTTTGGGGACAGAGCCCAGGCAGCCTTATTTATGTCCCCATCTGGCTGCTCCCACAGAAGACAACTTGCAGGTGTCCCTGGGAGCGGGAGAGCTGGCTCAGCGAGCTCAGCTTTCTCCTTGGCTATCAGTGCTTTGCTTCCATAAGTGAACGTTTTCTGCCAGAAAAATGTTCCCAGCTATATTTTTTTTTTTTCCACTGGCTTTATGGAAACACTGTGCCTTTCTTCTCCTGGCGTCCCAGCTGGTGCCTGCCCTTCCTTTGGTGCATACCAAGTCCTCCCTTCTTCATGGAGAGGGGATGCCCAGAAGCTCTTGCTCAAAACTGATTTGCATTAAGAAAAAAAAAATACACTTTTTCTGCAAATTAAAAGTTTGTTTCCCATGGAGAGGCTCGACTGTGTTTTCACATAGTTTCTTGGGGGTTTTGGGGGGTTTTCTTTTCTTTTGTTACTGGATTTTGAGAGTTTTTAAGCCATCTTTACTTGGTGCCAGCCTGGAATTGAGCATGAAAGCGATGATATGCTTTTTAGCTGAATTTCCCAAAGAAATGAAGCTGCTGCCACTGGCATGGTTATCAGTGAGTCTCCTCTGTCTCCAAGTCAGGGAGATTTCCAATCTCCCAGCTCATCCCAGCCAGATTTAACAAGAGTAGAAGTCCCTGGGACCAGTGAGTGTCCCTAAGACAGGTAGTTGGAATAAGCAAGAGACCCTCCATGCTGCTGAAGGAACAGCTGCAAACACTGACGTTACTGAGCGTGGAAGAATTTATATTTATGAGTGGCAGAAAATAGTTTTCATAAACTGCGGTGCTTGTTTCCCTTTCCCTTTTTTAATGAACAGAATGACTCTATACAAGATGCTTAAAGGGCCTTGTGTGCACCACTTATTTAACGGCTTGTAGTGAGCCTTCATGGGAAAGTGACCTAGTTCAAGTCCCCAGAGGCTACTGCAATAAAAATGATTATGAATAAAACTACTCTTATCACCATATGGCAGTTTCAGGCATTGCACATCCAGAGTCTGCAGCGGTTTTGTCCAGAAATGGTGAGCTTTTTCTTAAATAAATCTATCCACCAAAGGCAGCAGAGGAGGGGTTGCCATTATTAGTGTTCTTCCCCATGAACCAGCAGCAAAATCCTCGGTGGCTGGAAAGGGGAGGATGGTTTTTGTTCTGCAGGCTGCCCTGGATAATGTGCTTTGGGGAGCTGAAATCCTCCCATGAAACAGAATCCGTTTTGCAGGTGCAGAGCACTTTACTTTTTCCTTATAAGCCCAAGCAGAGATTTAATTGCTGCTCTTCAGAAGTGCAAAACAAGAGAATGTAATAATTAGAGCTGTCAGGGTGTCCTTTCTTTCATGCTGATGCTGACATTAGCTGGTTTAAAGCCTATTTTTAACCTCTGCAACATTGAAGACTGACTGTGTATTTTTAGTCTGGCTTTATTTGTTTCAAACTTTGTAAATTTTAACTAGTGTAAACTGGAAGAGATGAGGAGAAAGAGGAAAAACTGGATGAAAAAAGGAAGGAAAGAGGAAACACTAACCAAATCAAATGAAAAAAAAATGCATTGGTAAATTATGTTCACCTTACAGTGAGCTTTTTTCTTTTTATGAGCCTGCAAAATTCCTTCTAACTGGAAGTTGAAAAATCTCAAAACATAAAACCACAAGTGCCTGGTAAGATAAATATTGTGTTTAATGTACCTTCAGACAGTGCCCTGGATGCAGCAGGCAGCATGGGGACTGTTTTTCTTCTTCAGTAGTCATGGCTTTATCCAGCTTCATTCCTCTGGAGGTTATCCTGATGAGCCAACAGCAACAACAGGAAACCATGATGTGCTGATTCAGCACTTTGCATATATTGTATATAGGTACATATATGTGAGTGGATATCTATGTACATGGATGGGAAAAAGAAAAATACATATATATATATGTATGATAGGTGTTAAAAGTGAGCCACTGCTCCCCTACAGCTTTGCTGGGGCAGTGGGGATCCACTGGTTTTTATTAGAGGCTTACAAAAGGCTGAGCTGGTGGAGATGCACCCGTGCAGGGCACTGAGAACTTTGCCATGTTGTAGTAAAAGGTCTCTCCTTATCCTGGAGGGATAAACCCAAAGGACACAGTGAAGCTGGGACTTCTTCGGGTGTCAGAAAGGTCACGGTCCTCTGGTGCTGGTTAAATACCTCATTTAAACTGAGGCAGGGATGGAAGAAGAGCAGTGTGGTTGTGTGGTCTCGGTCCTACTAAATTAGTGCCAGAATGGGATGTTCAGACAGTCTCACCACATGGCTTCCCATATATATTCTCATATATTTTTCTCTGTCTGGCATTTAATTTTTTTTTTTTTTTTTTGGTACCTGTCAGTGCTGCCAGCAGTAACTGGAGGCTGTAGGGAGAGGTGGGGATGGTTGTGTGGTGGAGGGCTCCTCTTGGATCCATCTGATGGTGGCATGAACTCTGCCACATTGCTGGGTAGGCACTGAAATCTTGTGGCTGTAGCTGGATAGTCCCAGTGAAGGCAGTGGTATATGTTAGCCCACCTGTTGTTACAGGAAAGCACAGAACGTGGTATTGGCAGTGGATTTATTATATTTTTTGGGTGTTTCTTGGTATGGATGGCTCATTCCTTGCTTGCCCTCTTGCGGATGGATTAGAGTGTCATTGTGCCGCTGCTTCTAGCCCCTTTCTAAATCCTAAAATTACAACCTGCTTTTTCATAACATGAAATCAGTTAGTTAATCTCCAAATAGTTCCCCAGCCCCTCGTTAGTCACTGTTAAACTCTGAGACATTAAAGCACAGATGTTACATACACCCACTGGCTCTGAACCTGCCAGCCCCAAGTGAGGATGGGGTAGCAAAGGATGGAGCTTTCTAGCTCTGGTGGGCTCAGTGCTGCCCTGGGGAGTTGGTTCCTTCACCTTTTCCTTCTCAAAGCCTCTTGGAGTGCATTGTGACACCCAGTGATCCTGGCTTTCCTCTTACACTGCGGAAAGTGAGATACTGGCATTGCTGGGAAGCACTGATCTAAATCCAGCCTGAGAACTGGGGTAGAAAACTTCTTCCCATAAGGCTGGTCCAGCTGGAGTTTGTGTTCTGTAATCCAAGTTAAGCCAGAACCTGGCTCCCTCCATAATGAGCTCAGTTACTTGCCCATCGTGAGTGCCATGGTTCTAGAAGCTCTTGAGTTTTGGTTGGTTTTGTAATTCACTTTTTCTGAAAGAGCAAACCAGGACTGTGCTGTTAAGATTACTGTTTTATCCCTCCCCCAGTAATCGGGAATTAAATGGGCATTTCTGCAAGCACCAGAACTAATAAACCTGGTTTCCTTTGTATTTATGTCTCTTGGTTGATTGAGTACTTCCCTAATTAAATTAGGATTCTATTATGTCTGCTTATACCTATAGTCTCTCACTCCCATTACTTTTTTGGCAGCACCGAGGCTGCTAGAATTGACTGGAGAAAGGGGCTGGCAGGATTAAAAGCTGTGGGAGATAAACCTCGTGAAAGGCTGCGTCCAGCATCCTTTGCCACCCAGCTGCCTGTTGCCATGAAGTTGGTAGAAAATAATTCTCTTTGATGTCTTTGAAGTTAGCTAACAGTGTTAAAGCTCCCAAGTGCACGCATGCATGCACCCACGTGAGTCAGATCCCGGCTTGTTCCTGGAGAAGCTGGGATGAAATGGAGGAGGGATGGTATCTTTTTAGTCCAAGCTGAGCTCAGAGGGTTTTGCTCTGGAAGGTAAGGAATGTGCGTGGTCAGCGTGTTAAAGTGTGGTTTGGCAGGCGTGGAATGGCACGATGAGTTGTGCACTTGTGCCGTGGTAGCACCGTGTGAGAGGGGAAAATGGGCTTGTAAGCGAATACTGAGGGGTTTTTGTGTAAGCAGCAGCTATTCCCAAATGTGGGCTGTACCCAGAAAACCAGGCTGTACCTAGAAAATCACGTCCCTGAGTGCTGGGGTAAGTCTTACTGGTTTTGGGACAGCTGGGAGATGGTTGAGCCTGCCTGAAAGCAAAGGTGTTTCTCCGGGAGTGCCGCAGCGCAGACATCCATAGGAATAAACAGAGTGGAATAGCCCCTGGAAGGCTCACTGCCCTCATTCCTGCCTGAGGAGGGGTGACATGACACCCTCTGAGCAGGAGACCCTCCAGGCTGGGTCTTTCCACACAGGAACCCTACAGGGTCCTGGGGTGCATTGCAGGAGCACTGCAAGAGCTTCCCATTCAAGTGTGCCCGAGACTTGACAGTGGGACCTCTGTCCTGTGCCAAGGTTGAGAAAACAAGTTAGTAGGTTGAAAGGTGGCGTGATATCTTCTCCATATGTTATGAAAATTGTGGAATGATGGGAATCCTTTCTGGAAATCCGTCTTCAGTCTGCAGTGTTTGTGTCAGGTTTAGTAGTGTAGAAAATATGTGAAAATCGAGGCCTTGCATGGCAGATACCCATTTGTGGATAATTGTATGGCAGCAATGCTCAATTAACCTTTTTTTTAAAAAAAAGAAACAAAACATAAATTTGCAGAAACACAACCTTAGGACTGCAGTAAAAAAGTGAGTTACCTCAGAAATGTGAATCTTTACATTTGCCTGTATGATGAGAGGGGAGGAAATACTGGTGTGGCAGCACAGCCAGGTCTTAGAAAAGTAATTACATAAATGAAGAATGTTCTCAGCCCACCTTCCCACCTTTTTTTGCTCTTTCTTAAAAGTGTGTGTATTCTTTGACAGGATGGAACAATTTTGCAGCCTTGGAATTGCCATTTATTCATTTCCCAGTAACTAAATTAGATGTACTTCTGCTTTTCTGAATTAGCCTGTTTCGTTTTCCATGCTTTTAGTTGCTTTTAGCTGTAATTTATGTTGTGTCCAGGTGCCACAGTCAGAGAAGAATGGGTGGGGGAAGGAAAGACCCTCCCATCAGTCCTGTCCCTGCACCCTTCTCGAGATGAAACTGTGGGGTCAGTGCTTTTTACCAAGTCCTCCAACTTCCTTTTCAGATGGATGCCAGGTAGCAGGGCGATACCTGGTGTTGGTTGGATGCCTTGCCATCCTTACCAGGACTGTCGTGGAAATGAGTCAGGGAAAAGCAGGATGTGAAAAACAGAGGAAAACAGAAAGACTGAAAATAAAGGGGTAAGAGGAGGAAGGCAGTGAGGAGGCAGTAGGGCTCGTAGGACTGGGAAAGCTGGAGATAAGCTGCTGTCAGACGATGCTGCAGAAAGCCTGAAGTTGTATTTTTAGGGACACTTGGGTTTTTACTTTACTGTAGATAATGGGTTTGGGGGAAGAGAAAGGACTGCTCTTCCTGCCACCTGCTCCACTAGGCTTTGTTTCACTTCTGTTTTCCTTGGAACCGCAGCATTTGCAGAGTGAGAGGTGTTGGCATCCTCCCACCCCATGGCTGCTGGGACTTGCCCCAGCACAGCGGAGCATTTCCAGGTGGCACATGAGCCAGGGAACTGCCATGTACCACCCATCTCCTGGAAATCTGCTTTATCCACACAGCTGTTCAATAGCAATTTACCACGTTGTCACCCAGGACCAGGTTTGCTCTGTGTTGGAAGATTTTCCCTAAGTGTTTGTATTTCCAGTGGCTCTGGGCTCAGAGCAGAACAGCAAGGGCTGGGTAATCTAATTTGCGTAAAATCATTCAGGAGAACGGGATGCTTGTTTTGGAAAGACAGGTATTTTTTTGACCTGTTTACTGAGCTTTCAAAAAGAGGAAATGATCTGAGATTTCCTCAAAGGGATTTCAAGCTGTCCAGGAATTTCAGGGGAGACAAGATCTGCTTTTCTGTTGTCACATGGGGTGTTTTTCACTTCTTCTTTCACAGAAATGGGACACATTCGTGCTAAATCACAACATTGTGCATTACTGATAATTCAGGCAGGTTTTATGAGCACTTTTAAAAGACTCTTCCCCCATCAGCATTTAAAACAGAGAATGACTTTTATTTATCATCAGCATAAGCCCTTTCAGGAGGGAAGGGACCGTGGTTTCAGAGCACATTAACAGGCTGCTACAGATGGCATGTCCTGAGCAGGTGTAAGGAGCTTTTCCCAGGCTGCAAGTGCTGCTGAAATCTCTCACTCTTAACAACTATCCCCACAACCACAAAACCCCACTTACTGTCAGGGGACAGCTTGTCTTGGCCATCATTCAGGTCAACTAGTGGTGACTGATCTCCTTGCATGGCTTTACATCTACACCAAGGCAGTTTATGCTCTCTATATTTACATTTATCTTCAGGGTAGATTTTATTTGCTAAGTTCCATTTCTTCCTGGTCCAGCACATAAATGCTTTGAGAGCCGGAGAAGACAAGGAAAGATGCTGCAACAGAAATTTATAGGGGTTCTTGTACGTGAAAAGGAACAAAATTTATTGAATTCTCTGGTTCTTCTTGATCTGGAAAGTACTGGGAACAGCAGCCTTCAGGGAATACTTCAGCTCAGCTCTTTCAGAGACGGTTAGGAATTTGGAAATCTGGAGGAAGGAAACAAAATGTTAAAAGCTTAAAAAAAAAAGAATAGAAAAAAGAAAGAGACATGTAGCACAGGTACCTAATCCAATTGAGATATTTGTGTCAGAAGTTTTGATGATGGCTCATTCTTTTGTCTGAAATTACTCATCTTCCTCTTTTGTTTGAAGCACTGGAGGCTCATGGCTTGTAGGCAGCAAGGATGAGTTGTGGCTTCTGCAGTCACCTCCTGTGCAGTCCTGGTGCTGCTGCCAGTGACTTCTCAATCACATCACCACTGTGAGCATTGAACACAATTATTCACTTGCAGTTAAATAGCCAGGATGGATTTTAGGGGCCTTGCAGGCTCTCATGAGTGAGCTTGGTTGGAGGCTACATCTAGAGATGTTATGCTGGGGTCAGCAAACCTGCTCAAGTGAAAGGCAGGAGCAGGGTGCTGGAAAGGAGGGTCTGAGTTAGGGGGAATGTCTGTCTGGGTGTGCCTTTTCCCAGTAAAAAGATTTCTCTCCACACCTCTTGTTTCATTTGTGAGAACTGGCTCATGCAACTTTTAAATCCTCAAATAGTGGGAAGGGGAGGGAGGAGGTTTAAAAGCCAGACTGATGGGTGGGTCCCAAGCCAAGTGCTGAGGAGCACTTACATCTCTCCTGGAGGGACTTGGAATGTGGTTTGTTTAAGGACAGTGCTGCTGTCACTGTAAACATCTGTAGGGGAGAAAACCGCTACATCAGCCATACAAAGTGTCCCAAAGTGTTGCAGTGGTGTTCATTTAATCTTTACTGACCTGAGAGCTTTGGGTCTGAGAGAGGTGTAAATACCCAGTGCTCAGCTGGGTGACTGGTCCCTGCATCCCATGTGCTTACTGTTTGCCTTTACCCAGATTTCCACCAGGGAACACTTGATTGGGAAGTCTTGCTCCTGCTGTCTTGCTTCTAGAGGGTGATGGTCTGAATGGAGACAAGTTGGACATTGGGAGGGAGCAAAAATGGTCTGTCACATTTGTTGTCCCACTGTCTAATCTTCCATTTTTGTATGACTGACCAGATGGCAGGCGGACTTCAGGGGAGCAGGGATCTTCTCTATCACACCCTGAACACAGGTTTTTCTCTCTCAAGACTGATGCTTGAGTGGCCCTTGGGTCTGGCTCTGGGTGCAGCTCTGCAGTACTCATGGCAGAAATCTTTCACCCATTTCCCTGTGCTGCCCTTTCCATGTTAGTAACATGTCTTCCTGTTCAGCCAGGACTTCCCTCTGTGATACAAAATAATCTCTTTTCCTGAGGAGTTTTTTTGTTCAGAGGGATCTGTGTGTGCTTTTGTGAGGTGAGGGAAGGAACAGCTTTCATCTCTGGAGAGAACCCAGGTAGCAAACATGCACCCAGGAGAAGAATGACCCAAAGCAGAGATGCATCCAGAGGTTTAAGTTCATGGCCTCCTGGTGTCTTTGCTGTAAACATCCTCTGCTTCTCTCAGTGCTGCTCCTGTCTGAGCAAATGCAGCCCTGGCACTTCGTTGTCCTCTGGGAATCTCCCAGCTGCCTTTGCCCACCCAGGAGTCCCCCAGGTTCAACTCGTGCAGAATGTGAGGAGCACTAGGACATCTCTGCCTCATCTCAGCCCATCACCTGCATCGTTGGGACAAGAGGAAATGGCTTCAAGTTGCATCAGGGGAAGTTTAGATTGGCTGTTAGGAAAAATTTCTTCACGGAAAGAGTTGTCAGGCACTGGAACAGGCTGCCTAAGGAAGCAGTTGAGTCACCACCCCTGGAGGGATTTAAGAGATGAGTGGATGTGGTGCTTGGGGATGTGGTTTAGCACTGGACTTGGCAGGGTAAGGTTTACAGTTGGACTCACTGATCTTAAAGGTCTTTTCCAACCTAAACGATTCCATGATTACTGAAACAACAACATCAACAACAAAAGAAGAGCCAAGCACATCTTGTAGCTCCCTCTGGGAAATGTGATGTCCGTGGAAATATTAGAAACTAAATCCCAGGGTGATATTTCTGCAGCCGGTGTGTCCTGCTGAGCTACAGCTGTGGGAGGGATGGGAAATACCAGGCGATCTGACAATTCAGTTTTCTGCTCCGAAGGCAAAGGGGCAGGTTACATTTATGATGGTATTTGTACAGAAACAAACATCTGTCCATGGGCTTTGTGTTGTTTTTATGCGCATTAGAGAAGGGGTTGATCTTCTGCTCTCACAGGCTGCTCTGATGCTGGTCAGAAATTGGGTGATAGTAACTGAATTTTATCTTCTACCCTTCACATTTAAAGAAACCTTCCTGTGTTCTCTCATAAATGCTGGCAGCTCACTGTGTGCTGATTGGAAACAGTCAGTGCTGCACTGGCAGAGCTGGCTGAGGCCAGGGTTGAAGCTGCAGAAGCCTGAGTCATCTCGTGAAGCAGATCAGCTTTTAATTACAATTTCTAGTGCACTTTTTAAGCAGTCTTGTGGAAATGCTGTGTAGAAGCATTTGAATTAAAAATGTAAAGAAATTTTGTTGACTTTTCTTGTTAAGTCTTCTGGGAAAACAAAAGCCCTTTGCTCTAGAAAAAATAATGAAGAATTTATAGACCGGTGTTGTTTGAAGGTGCGAATGCAGGGTATGGCTGTGTGAGGAGCAACTCCTGATATTCCCTAACATGTCTCTACACTTAGGCAAGGCTTTGGAGGCTTTTTGCAATATGGCATCACCCACTGCATCATCTTTATGGGGTAACTGTCGTGTTATTTTGCCCATTTTACAGGGGGACAATATTGAGCAGCAAAGAGCCCAGACTCTCACCCAAGGTCGAGAGCACTTGGTGGGGATCCAGGAATAGCACCCAGCTGCTTGGCTTGGCCTTGGCCTTGCATCCCAGGAAATTGTCTCACACCACACATCACTGGCTGTGCTTTTTATCCTTTCTTGGAGTTTAGGACTCGGCAGTGCACTTAAAAATCATCATTAACTCAATCAAGGCTCCAATGTAAAGGAAATTTATACACCCTGTTAAGTGTATACCAAAACTTACCCCTGACTGTGAGTGTTTGAAGGATTGGGCACACTGACAGGTTGTTTTTTTTCCCCCTGGAAAAATGCAGGGAGGTCCTTCCCTGCTCCTATATGTTGGTGGCTTCTACAAATCACCTTTGCCCACACTGTTACAGGTGAGCAGTCCCTGAATACCAAGCAGCATAACCAAACCAGGATTTTGTCTGACAGCCAGCTCTTGCTGAGGGGAAGGACCTTGAATATGAAAGAGCTTGTTAATGTGAATCTGCCTGTAACTATTGGTGACTTCTAGTGCTCAGCAAGCATTGATCCTACTGAGAAAGGGTTAAAAGCCTGCAGTGGCCTGGGAGGAGTGGCATGTTGTCCTGGCTGTAGGGAGTGGGATTTCTGGGTGGCCTGAGCTGCCTTTAGGTAGAAGCAGGATGCAGCTGGTCCGGGGTGATGCTTCTAAAGCTGTATCTTACCAATTTCATTCTGTTAGTACAGCTGAAATTGCAGGTTTGTGGTGTGACTCAGTGCAGTGCCTGGCCTTGGTTCCTTCCTGGTGTGCCTACAGCATGGCATAGTCCTTGTGGATTAGCTGTGGATGAGGTCTCATGCCGAGCTTTTCAGATTTCCACTAAGATCTTTATCCAGTGGAATAAAAGGCCATCACCCCCTGCCCATATGTGTTCTCCCTGCAAAGCTGCAGGCAGCCTTCGTGAGCTGCCCACGTTCCTGCAGGCAGCTTTTTGGGCTGCTTTCAGAGCTTTTTGTCTGCTTTGTTTCACTTTGCAAATAACAGTGAGTAAAATCCATAGCCTTCAGTCGGTTCCTTCAAACTGTACAGCATCGATTTGTGTCAGTACATGTTATTGCTCTCTAAGTAGGGTCCTTAATGGCTGGAGAGCCCTCCTGCATTGATAACCACGTCAGGTTATCAGTGGCTGCAGTCCCAGAATTGCCAAATAGTGATGTGCTGTGCCAGTGCTGGGCTCATCCCTCAAGTCCCCAAGTGCTGAAGGTGGCAGGGACACTCAGTCCTTTCTGGCTCCCTCCCACTCATTCCTGAGCTGCACTGTTCCCGTGCAATCCCTGTACTGGCTTAACCTCCCCCTGCTAATCCCAAATCCTCCTCCTCTTCTCCCTGCTTTCAAATCCCTGGCTAAAGCCCCTCTCTGCTGTGCTGCCTTGTGGCAAGGCTGGATAGGGGTTGGGTGTGAGGCTGGGGAGGGTCTTCTGGTTTGTGGGGTCTTTTAGGGCTTGCTCCTTTCGTAGAGGAGCTCTTGCACCCCAGTTTCTCTATTTAGCAGAGAAATGAGGACCAGAGAGGAGCCCTGGGTGTCCTGGGAGGAGGGTCCTTTGCCACGCAGGGGTGGCCCAGTGGTGGCATCAGGTCTGTTTGGCAGGGAAGGCAAGGAAAGGCAGTGACCTGGCAGCCTTACTGCTTCATAGCAAAGCTTTTCCTTGCCAGTGTGAGGGTAGGAAATTCCTGCTTGAGAGAGGAGACTTGGAAATGGAGAAGCTGTAGAAGCAGTGTAGTTTAATCTGCTGATCGACGCTGTCGATCCCAGCCCGCAAGGCTGGCTTAGAGGGTGAGCCACAGAGGGGCTGTTCTGCAGCAGAGTCAAAAATCCCATTTTTATCCAGACAAAGCAGCGAGTGTGCGTGTGACAGACGCAAAGCAAATACAGGAGTGAAGGGGGCTACGTGTCATTCGTCAGCCTCCCTTTTCCTATAAGCACTTCTAAAATTTTGCTACTCAATACCTGACTTGCTTGAAACATCGGACAGCATGAAAGCCTTGATGCCTCCCTGTGCAGCCACATTAGTATGTATATCACAGAGGATTGCTCTAGGCATGGCTGGGTCTGTTAAATCAGCAGAACACAGGCACTGCAAAACGTTTATTGACTCCTGACAGTAAGTGACTCAGGGTAGGATGGGATGGACAATGAGTTGTCAAGGCTGCTCAAGGCAGACAAAAACCCTGGAGGCGACTCCGGATGAAAGGGAGTGCAATGTCCATCTGCCTTCAAGTATGTGAGGTCTAAAATTGATATTTGAGCTGACATAGATAGAGAAATGTGCAACACAGGGTCTGCAGTATCTTGAGTTACAAAGTCATTGGGATTAGGGGAGCACCTCAGCCCTCCACAGAACAAGATCTGGAGTTATTTGTGTCATTCTTACACTCATTTTCCTCGCGCTATGACCTCAGTCACCCAAGAGATGCATGTGAGACTTTCTGGCAGCTGTGGCATTTCCTCCTAAGCCCCATAAAATGTAAGTACCTTTATCAGCTTGTTCTTGTTACTTCTACCACCCTGGGACAGGGACTTGTAGTCAGCTCACGACTGATGAATGAGTGAAGCCTGAATGTATGAATTGGCTCAGGTGCCAGTCAGCCTTGCCACGTGGGCAGGAATCAAGGGGCTTAGATAGGTCTGTGCTGATCCAAGTGTTTGCAGGACTGGAAAGGCTCAAAGGGGGAGGCAGTGGAAGGGTTGTAAGGATGGCTTGCTTAGAAAGGGGTTCAGGGTCACTGGATGTAAATCCTGGCTCATGATGGGCATGTTCAGCCATTACCAGCATTGGGACTGGACCTCAGAAGTCCCCAAATTTTGACTGGATTTGAGGTATTAGGGCTGGTGTACAAATGAACCTGGTGGGTTTGTGGTCAGGCTCCATTCTACAAGCAGAGAGTCGTGGAGCAGGTGAGGGTAACAGAGGTGAGAGCCCCGTTTGATAGCCTTGCTGAAGTGTCCAGAGAGATCCATGGTGGGATCTCATCCTGGGCCATCGTGTCTGCAGAGAAACAGGGCCATGGGGGCATGTGGGGCAGCGTGGGCAGCTGTACTGTGCTGTGAGCTGAGATAAATGAGTACTGCCCTGCAGATGCATGGAGAAACACAGGGAACGGGAAAAACATGGCTGGGAGAGCAGGCTGGGCTGCTCAGTCACCTGGGGTGATTCATGGGAACATGGACATGGTTGGTTTGTGCTATTGGCAAGGCAATGAAACGCAATGGAATCCCTTCATGAAAAGCCATTGACAGCCATAGACTGAATTAAATTAATTGACAGCAATTTCCTGAATTAAATGGCCAGGAAAACACCATAAAGATTGGGCTTTCCTTCTTACTCAGTTTTCTTTACACAGCCACAAAAATAAAGCACAAAACTCTCAACCAGCTTTAGATAACAGATGCCTCTGTGTTACCTGGTTCCCCTGTTGCTGTCTCCTGCCACCAGTGCTGTCCATCCCTGCTGCCAGAGAGGATGCCAGGCACTCAGGTTCACAGAAGGCGGTTCTCCCTTGTTGTTGTTGGTTGAAAAATCACCTTGCACTTCACATACCACCTCCAAAATTGCATCTTGCTACTATGAAACTGGAGCCGAAGTCAAGCAGATGGCACTGCAGAGGTGTTTGCAGAAACTCCATTTCCATCACCGGGTGTAGTGTTCTTTCCGGAAGGGCCATTTTTAAAATTCAGTTTGCAAGACAGTTGCTGATTTGAGGAGTGGCTTAAAGAGCAGGTGACACTTCAGATGTTGAAAAGCAGATGTTTAATGTGTGGCACAAATAAGTGGGGTACCAAAAACCTGAGGGAGCTGAGGAGTACCTGTGTCCATCAGTGTTCTGGGATGGATTGTCATGGGAAGCAGCAGCACACGTTTGCAGGCATTAAGCCCTGTCTGCCCTGCAGCAGGGAGCAGGTTAGGAACAATCTCTTTTGAAGGGAATTGTTTTTCTTACAAGTACAGAAGAAATAGCAGCTGCCAAAGCCCACAGTGTTGTAGAGACTGTGCTGGTGCCCCTGAGCTCTGGACACAGCAGCTTGTTCTCATCCTGAACTTCTGGTCTGAAGTCATGAGCAGCCTCAGTCACTACGTTACATCCCTGGTGCCCTGGGATGTCTTTTCCTGTGTCCTGCACCGAGCCTGCTTCATCTCTGATGGGAACTGGTGCCTGGAGCTGCTGGGCTCATCCTGGAGTTTGGGTTTCAGTGTTGAAGCTGAAGTGGTTCTGGCCACAGCAAAGCCAAGGTGCCCTGGGACCACGCAGAAATGTTGGCTGTGGGTTGCAGACAGCAGAAGCGTCTGGAAATCGGGGTCTGCGTGGCATTCTGCAGATGTGACAGCTCCCTGCTGCAGTCCAGACCTTGCCAGGTGTGTGGTGGCACCCTGTCACGTGTCAGGCAGCAGTGCCAGCTGTGGGATAGCCTGGCCCCTTGGAGGAGGCTGGCTCTTTCCTGGGCCCCCTTGAGAGCGCTGGGTGGTCCGGGCAGCGCCGCTCCCTGCACGGCTCAGTGCTGCCCACTGGGAGGAACAACCTGGTGCCACTGTCAGGACGTGGCCTGTGTGAAAGGGTGCCTTGTGGGTCTCCTAAAGGCAGATTTAATTTTAGTTATGAATACTGCAGTGTTGAATAGGCAGCGACGTGAAACAGAAGCACAGTGGGGGTGTTAAGGGGTGGTAATAACATGGCTGTCATGAACTAATGTTGTTGGGAACAGGCTGTGCTGCCTCCTTTTAGCTGTGAAAATGTGCACTTGCAGAGGAGCTGGGGCAAAGGGAGGACAGGCTGTGTGGGAGGGGAAGGAGCACCCCAAGGCCTGGCTGCTGCTCTCCTTGCCTGGTGGGCTGCAGGTGATGGGCAGAGACCCGTGGGGATTGCCCCATGTTGGATCTGGGAATGCTGGGGAAGGGGGCAAAGCTCACAGAGGGCCTGGGGAGACTGCATGGGCTTCAGTGGTAAATGGTGGCACCCCTTTCCTTCATCCCACTGATACTCTCTTGAATCCTGCTGCCTTCAGTGTGGGACCAACTCAGTGAATATTTTCCTGAGACACTGCTTGTCCTTATTAGTTTTTTATATATACATTACTCTTTGTCAGGAACACCTCTCCTTAGTCCTTTGGTGCCTCAGGTTTCCATAGGCTGCTCCTAAACCCCACTTTTGGTGTATATTCTGTCTGTTGATGATCTCCATCTCTCTCTGCTCCCTGCTGTGGTTCTCAGCCCACTCCTCTTCCAGCCTAGACCTGCTCTTGTTGAGGCTTTGACCTCCCTTTCCCATAGCAACGTTTGTTCCTGGGCTCTGGGAAAGCCCTGAGAAATGCAGAAACACCTTGAAATCTGCTTTGCTGCAAGGTTTGCTGTGACCATGAAGAGCAGAGCTTCAAAAGCTGCATCTTCAAACACTCGTGGGCAAAACCTGTCACAGTCCTTGGTGTGACCGTGGAGGAGTTGCACAGCCTGACATGCCCAGTGTGCTGGTGTGAATGGTGCTGCAGAGAGGGGGGACAGGCTTTCTAACCAGTGTTCTTCCCTGGGTGGAAATTAGAAGTGGGGTGGGCCATATCTAGAGGAACCATCTGCAGAAGCTTCTGGAAGGATTCAGGTCTCTGATGCTGATTTTGGGCTACTTAAGGCAACGGTTTTGTCCATGGAAGAGGGAAACCTGGTTGTTCCTGAGCTGGAGGTGGGAGGCTCCAGCCTTATTTGAACTGCAGGAGGGATAGAGGATGGAATAAGTACAAGCACTGGTGTAAGAGATGTGTTTCCCTTATATAGGGAATATAAAACTGTAGTCTTGCTCACCTATAGGCTGTAATGCATGTTATTTCTGGAGATGAATAATATGCTAATTTAACAATTTAGTTTGTTAATCTAATAATCCTGCCTTCTTTACTTAACGTCAGAGCTATTGTGGAGCTGCAGTAATGGAATTGCAGCTCTCTGAGCTGCAGGGTCCTGATCAGAGCTTGGATTGATTCAGAGGACTAGAAAACACTTCAGTCCAGAGGTCAGCTCTGTTGGGTCAGCACAGAGCATTAGCTTGGCCCTGTGCAATTAGAGGCGTCTGTGCTAGGAGCAGATTTAGACTTTTCCAAGGGGAAGCTCTGGCTGTTCAGTCCAAACTGAAGTATTAATAAAAATGCCCAGAGCACCAAAAAAGAAAAAAAATCCACTTTGTTTAGTTTCTCTTTGAGTTTTTTGAATGTTTTTCAAGATTTTTCTCTTTAAAACCTTGGAAAAGATGACAGGTGTAAGGGG
Organism: Promerops cafer; assembly: GCA_013398275.1. Classification (NCBI taxonomy): domain Eukaryota; kingdom Metazoa; phylum Chordata; class Aves; order Passeriformes; family Nectariniidae; genus Promerops; species Promerops cafer. The sequence goes on from VZSE01000213.1 coordinate 3,158,100, forward strand.
AGGATTGGCTATGAGTGAAATTTGTGTTTGTCCCTCCCAGTGAAAGGTCTTCTGCTCTCCAGAAGTAGCCCAAAGGAAGGTAGCAGGTTGGACAGAGGTGAAGATCTGTGCTCAGGTGAACAACCAGTGTTCTGCAGGAGAGCTCAGGAGAGCAGAGGAGTGACTCTGGAGCCTCACCTGGCCACCAAGTGAGATGTCAAACACTGGATGCAGCTTTTTTTATTTCTCATAGGTTTTCCATTTCTGGTGTCAAAGCCTTGGACTTTCAGGTGTGCCATGTTTATTGGAGGATGCCGTTTGCAGTGTTGAAGTCTGGGGAAACAGGGGCTGGTTGAAGTGGAATTTGCCCCGAGTGGAAAGGAACTGCAACAAGTCAGTCATGTTCCTTTGGTGCCTTGAGGCAGTGGGATCACTCTGAAGCTCTGCAAATCCGTTTGTGAACCCAGGAAATGATGGAGAGATGGAAGGGTGTGGAGGGAAGGAAGGAAGGACACTGCCATTGTGGTCAGCCCCTGCTGCAGTAAAGCAGAGAGATGGGGCTGAATCCCTGGGTCGGGTGAGGACTGGTCCCCAGTCTGCAGGATGTTCTGAGTCCACTGGCTTGAAATTCCCCTCCTCATACTGGAGTTAAGTGCAGGCAGCAACAATAAGGTTTGGCCCATGATGGCTCTGTTTTAATCAAAGAGATATGTTACTCTTTGTTAAAATAAACATTTTCCTCATCCTGTTACATGACTCAATTTTTCTTATGCTGGCCTCCAATGTTTTAACTACCTTCTCAGATACATGGATTTATTTCAGATGTATTTGAAGAGATCTGTAAACCAAGTGCAAAGCTTGTGTACGTCATTTTTAGCCAGCTTGTTTTGGAGATTGCTGAATTTTCACACTAGAATAAGCATATTTTTTACATCAGTAGGTGTTTTAGCCCCTCAGACTAGTTGGAGAGGAGATTTTGGCACCCTCAAGATTGCATTCAATGGGAAACCAAGTACATAAATGTCCCTGTACTCGGTAAAAGCTGAGAACAAATCATGCCAGGTGCTATAAAATGGTCTAATGTACAGCAGGATGGCAGTTCAGATTCACGGGTCATGTTGGAAGGCAAAGCTCCTTCTCCCAGGAAAAATTGGATGCAGTTTTCAGTGCATTAGTGCTGAAGTGCCTTCATGCTAAAAATCTTGGACTGGGTCCCTGGATTGCCTTAAACAGGAAAACAAGGAACTGGCAGGACCTAGACCATGGAGCTGTGAGAAGTTCTGGCCCATCCCAGGAGATCTTAACTGCAGAAGGTCTTGTATGCTGAAATAGAATCTGGTGGAGATGAGACTCACCAGTGGACACCTTGAATGGTGCATGGGCAGAAGTAGGGCTGGGCAAAGAGTTTGTTGTAGCACTTACCAAAAATTATATGTGAACACAGAAAAGTGAACTGGTGACTTCTAACCTGGTGAAATCTCTGGTGTCCTGTGCCTGTTGTAGGAAGAATATGCAGGATGTGGTGGTGCTGAGGATGTGCTGTCTGTTGGCTGGTTTTGGAGGCAGGGGTTGGACACTCGAAAGGGTGGTTGTTGGGCTGCTGGCACTGCTGCCCAGTATTTTAACTGCAACAGAAATGCAGTGGAAGAAATTTATTTGGGAGGCTTCTCTGCTGCCAAAGTGGCAATATTTGGACTTTTATGAGACTTTTTGTTGTTTGTCTCAGTTCCCTGAGATTTCTGTATGAGACACAGTGTTCCTCAGTGGTGAGGGCTGATGCTGTGGTCCGGTCCCAGCAGGGCTGTGCGTGTTGAAACTTCAGCAGTGATTGCAAGAGCACCCTAATCCCACTCATTTTAATATTTACATGCAGCATGACTAAGGGCAGTGCAAAGTGGTTCGAGTATAAGTGTCTTGCTGTAAAGTATCAGGCACACAACATGGTTACTCCATTAAGTGGCTGCAGTGGGGATTTTGTATGCGTGGGGCATTGGAGACTGCGTGTCCAGGCTGGGAAGTCCAAGAGATGTTGCTGTGCCTGGCAGAAGGAAATGGGAGCTCTGCATTTCCCAACAAAGTGACAATTCTGGTTGTGTCCCACTGGCTGCAGCAGGTGGTGTGTCATTTATTTTGTTGGACGAATTAAAGGCGACAGCAGAAGTTAAGTAAATATGATGGAATACATTCCTGGGTACAGAAATCGCAGTTTTTGCTTAGAGGTGAAATCCATGCTTCTGCAAGGAAAATTTTAAAAAGCAACAATCAATCATCCTCTTTCTGTCCTTTAAATGTGGACTTGAATTTTGTGCCAAGATACGCAGTTGTTGTCTGCAAAGGCTGATATTGAGGCCAGGGTTTATTTATTTAGTAAACATAATGCCTGGATGCATCAATTGATGTTTAAAAGCATTTACCAATGTTGTCATTGTGTATTGGTCCATTACACTTTATGGAGTGTGAGGACCACAACCTTTGAAGAAAAAACTCGTGGTGCTTGCTTCATTTGTAGAAATTAGTCTTAATACTTGACATTATCAAGTTAGTGATAGTTGATATAACATTTTGAGAGTAATTAGGAGCATGAATTTATGCTCAGATGGATGCTTAATTAAAAATTGTGGCAGCTTTGAAGATCATGCTTGAATAATTCTGAGGCTGAAATGTGGGTTTGTACCCAAATGAACTTTGACAGCAAATTTGGAGAGGGGGAAATGCTTTAGTAGCTCAGTTCTCCTCCTCTGTGTTTTGTGCCATCGTAGCCATCAGTGTCTGTAACAGTGATGAATTCATGGAGATATGAGGAGCCAGAGGCAGAACCTGCCTTGGCAAAGGGAGATGTTGGAGGATGTTTGTGTGTTTGGGGCCCCTGGGAGCTGTGCCCCAGGTGATGCTGGCAGTGTTCCTGCAAACCTTGCAGTGCTGACTGTGAACGGCCAACATGGGGTAATCAAAGTCCTCCTGGACAGCTCTTCCCTTCCTCTCCTTGGATTTCTGGAGGTTCAGTTGCCATCCCACATGAGTGGGGAGGGAATGTTGGGAAAACCCATGGTTACACCCAAAGCAAAGGTGGTGCCATGCAGGAGTTTGAGCCCTGCAGCAGGGTGGGGGTGGTGGTGGGATGGTGGGATGTGGTGGGAGGCTGGGCTCAGGGAGGGGTCCTGGTTCTCATGCACCTCTTGCTCTTCCGTCCGAGCATCTGGAAGCAGCTCACCACCCACCAACCACTGCCAAGCAGAAAAATCCTGAACAGTAGGAGACAAAGAGGGTGGGAAGACAAAGTGTTACAGGTTTCTAAGGAGCATCCGCTCCTTTTCCACCAGCAGACAGGCAACTGAGGGCAGGCAAGAGGTGAGGAGGGCACAGGGAGCAAGGGTGTCTCAGTGATGGCTGTTCCCTGCCAGCTGCCTTTGCTCCAAAAATACGGCTGGTGCTGTGGTCTGAAGGTTCAGAAGTGACTGTTTCACCCAGGAAAGGTCCCATCCTCCTGAAGGCTTTGCCTTCAGGCAGCTGTGCCCTCTCCAGCATGCCCATGGGGCCACCGAAATGGATGGCTTCTGAAAAAGTGAAGATTTTCTGTTGAGCCACAACACTTTTTGCCTGCTTTGAGCCACATCTTTGGTGTCAAGGAGGCCGAGTGGAGCACAGGAGGAGTAGTAGGGCTCAGTCTTTATGTGCTTTTTGGGTGGATGGTGTCTGATGGTGTGTAATGGTTTAAAGGAAAGAAACACTGCTGTGGTGATGGTTTAAAGGAAAAAACCAACAAGTTTTGCTGGATAGAAGACCCACAGGAGGTAAAAGCATCACAACAGAGCTTTTTGGTGCTTTTTTTATTTTGATACCCCACTCCTCTTTTGTAGCTTTCTTACAGCAGCACTGGACAACTTAACACTTGACATTAATTAATTCCCAATTTCAGTTTGCCTTGGCTTTGGTAGAGGTGGTGCCACTTCATGATCCAGCTGGATACTTTGAGAGACTGCAGGGGCATGGGTGCTTCTGGTCTTGCTTCCAGACTTTGGGCACAGGCACTGGAATCTGCATGGCCAAGGTGCCAGAGGTGGCTGGTGGCTGATGCTGTGATCCTCCTTTATTGCTGCCATGGCATCTTTTAATGGGTACAGGTTGGATGTTGATTTAATTTCTCTGTTGCATCTCTTGCTTCCAGTTCTCGCTGTCTTCCTCCAGCCTGTCTGTATCTTTATTGCAAATTCAAGAACATCTGCAGTAGGGTAAAAATCAACTGGGTTTTCTAAACTCTTTATGAAGGTTTCACAGCAAGCCTCAGTGCTGAGCAGTAGGTTGAATTAAAAGGGATGGTTGACTGGTGAGGAGACGCCTGTTTTCCCCAGATGGCTTCATCTGCCAGGGTGAAGATCTACAATCCATCCTCGTGAACAAACTATAGAAAAAGCAAACCTTTGCTGCAGTATCCCAGGGTGAACACTTACTGGTTCTACTCTGCCTGATTTTTGCGTGACTAAGTGCCCCTCATGGCTTACATTAACATATGTTTCCAAGTGGTTTATTTTGTTTTGGTAAATGCTTACACAATATTAAGTTATTACCATTGTCTGTAAATATCTGGGAGGTGTGCAGGGAGGCAGCAGATTCCTGGGAGAAGGATGCTGTGTGCACACAGGGATCCCTTTCCCCTTGGCTGGTACTGAGGGAAGCAGGAGCACTTCACCACAGCAAAGCTGGGGCATTTCCTTAAAATACAAAATGAGGTGGTGATGCATCATGTGAAGGCAGGTATAACTCCTAAATTCATGGTTTGAAATGCCCCGGCTTGCTTCCTCCTCCTCCTCCTCCTCCAGCTCACGGGAGATGGGGCGTGCCCTGGTCCAAGTGTTTACCCTGCTGGTGCTCTGTGGGCTTTAATTAAAGTGTCAGTACATGTGGGGACTTCCTGGGCAAGCCAACAAGGACGAATTTAGGAAGAGGAGGATTTGTTTCTGCAGATCATGCTGGCTAAATAGGTGGTGTCTAGCGACGTGCCCCTCCTTCCCGACGGCCACATCCAGGGGATGCTTCAGCCACAGCCTGGGGCTGCTGGGCTGCACTTGGTTTTATTACTTTTTATGCTGCACATACTTTAAAGTAAAGCTCTTTTTCCGCTGGTAGAACGTGGAGTTGCTCAGGACGTATAAATTGTGTTAATAAATGAGCGAGGAGCCCTGGTGGGTGAATTGGCTTCCTGGTGAAGTCATAAATTTGGAGAGGATGATGCTGCCTTGCTCCACAGCCGGCGCGTGGGTTTGCTTCCCAGCGCCGTGCCTGGAAACCTGAGGGACCAGGGAGAGCTTCCCATGTCTGGGAATTTAGGGTTCTTGAGCTGAGATGGTGTGAAAGACCAAGTCCAGTCTGTAGGAGGGCTGGGAGACCTGACACAAACCCCAGCTCATCAACACGCACACTGCTGTGGGGGCAGGAGGAGCCTGCAATTTAGGAAAAGCTGCTGTTTTTCCCTGTTCCTGCCATGCTGCAGCTTGACCCCTCTTTGCCTCTGCTCCTGGTTCTGTCCTTGGTGTCTTAATTATCAATGCTGCAGGGCAGGAGCTGCCATTCCCTCTGTGTCTTCCAAACCATATCTCACAAGATGGGGCCTTGGGCAGCTCCCACAGTAAATGGGGAAATAAGCTGGGAAATAGGGATGCTTCCCTTTGGCTCCCAGCTGTCCTATTAGGATTAGCATTTGCTGGCTTTCCTGGAGGAAAAACATCTTTTCCTCAGGCTGCCTGGTTTGTAAGCAGAGCACATGTCCTCCAGTTGGGGGTGGGAATGATTTGATATGAGCAACTTGGATATGATGTTGGGTGATCTGATTCTCAGGAAAGGAGGAAAGACTGGGAATTGCCTTGCTTGATAGCACTTGTGTTGGCTTTAGGACCTCATAAATAGTTGGAGATCTTTTATATTTTCACCATCTCTCCCAGGCATTTTCCCATTAGGATTAATGAGGTCGAGCACTGTGCAACAAACAGTTCATCGCAGTGATGTGCTGATTTTTTCAGTTGCTGAAAATTTTAAAAACCTCTCTAGCCTCCTAACCAAGTCTTCCTGAAAATAAATAAATTACTGGTCAGAGTGAATATGGTGCCCTGCAGGCCAGGGGTCCCTGGTGTGTCCCAGGTCCGTGAGAGCTGGGATGGGACCTGAGTGGACTGAAGGCCGTGTGGGTACCCCAGCCAGCACATCCCCATCATCTCAGCTCCAGCAGCCCATTTCCAGCCCAGTCATGCTCTGTGCTCAGGAGAGGCCCCGAGCTGGTTTTTTGTGCATGGCTGAGCATTAAAGAGTATTTCCAGCCCTTGTTTGCCAGGAAAATACAGCACTGAAGGCCCTGCACTAATTAATTGTAGTGGCAGGAGGAAAGGGACGGAATTGCTTTCTCATCATGGCTGCTGTGAAGATGCTCTTGAAAAAGCAACAAGTAATGTGTGGATGCTGCCAGGCTGAGGAGATTGTTTAAGGATATTGTTCACTGTGAGGCAAACACTGTCACTGAGCAAAACCAAACAAATTTCTCCCTCTTCTTTTGCAGGGTCGTCATGTTAAAACAGGCCAGCTCGCTGCTATTAAGGTTATGGACGTCACCGGGGTAATGTATCCTCCTCCTCCTCCTGCATCCTTAAATTACAGATAAGAGGGGAAAGGGGATGGGGTGTGATAATGTGTGGGGGTGGGTGGAAGACTGATGTTCCTGGAAAGTAAATTGCCTTTGTCTTAATGTGATATGTGCCATTAAGAGGTTTTAGTTTTAATAAATACGTGAGGAAAAAAAAAATCTGGAAGAGTTTTGGAGATTAAGTACTTTCATGCTGAAACAAAGCAGCATCCAGTTCCAGCAGTGGTGCTTTTAAATGCCCTAATAAATTCTGAATAAAATCCTAGAAGGTTTTGGGTTGGAAGGGACCTTAAAGATCATCCAGTTCCAATCCCTGCTGTGGGACACCTTCCGCTGTCCCAGGGTGCTCCAAGCCCCATCCAGCCTGGCCTTGGGCACTCCCAGGGATGGGGCAGCCACAGCTTCTCTGGGCAACCTGTGCCAGGGCCTCGTGACCTCACAGAGAAGAATTCCTTCCCAGTATCCCATTTCACCCTGCCCCCTGACAGTTTGAAGCCATTCCCTCTTGTTCTACTGCACATGATCTAGTCAAAAGTAGCAACAGGGTCATGTATTCATAACTCATTTCTGTTTCTCTGCATCCATGATTTTCACTGAAGAGCTTTTGTTCACCAAAAATATGTTGCAATTATTGTAATGAATAACTTCACAACGCAACTTGAATGATCCCTAAGCATCATACTGATAAAGAGGAAAAAACCCACACCACCCTGGTCTCAAAGGTGGCTCTTTCAAAACTTGTGTCAGACTGAGAACCAAGAATTTACAAATCATTAAATGAATAACAAAATTGAGGGGAAAGGATGGTTTCACCATTTCCTAGTTGCCACTAAAAAAAAGAAAGAATGGGTTGCTATGATCTAAAAAAAAACATAGATGCATTTAGGAGCGTGGCATGAAGATGCTTTTTCTTGAGTATTTTTTTCCTAAGTGCAGTACTATCCCTCCCAAAGTTTTATAACTGGAAACAATGCCAGGCTTGGGAGTAAGAATGTGTTTTGTTGTGTTTTGTCTTTTTTTTTTTTTTTTTTTTGACTGGAATAACACATTTCAAGATTAGGACTCGATCACAGTCTACCCACCTTAATTTTTGAGTTAATGTTTTAGTAGCTTTCAGGAGCTCAGCACATGCAGAAATGACTCTCTGTGAAAGCAGTCAGCTGGCCTTGGGAATTTGTTTGGAAATACCTTAGATGCTGTGGTCTGGTATTAATATCTGTGAGACCTTCATCCAGGTTATTTTTGGTGCTAACAGGTGAAATGGTGTGTGGAAATAAGTCTGTAAATGTGAATGAGATTTGTTCCTGTTTGCTTGTAGTATCTCCAAGTGCCATTTATCTCCTTCCCGTGGGAAGCAGGCTCTAAGGGAATAGGCAGACCCACCAAGCATAAACCCATGGTAAAAATAGCAGTGAAATTCCCATGGGATGAAGTCTGATGTTAGAATGAATTTTAGCTGAGAAAACAAAATATTACTCTGAGGCCAAGCACAGGCTTAAATTTGAGTCCACACTTAATTCAGTGCTTTTAAAATACCATCACTTCCAAGGAAAGATATTGGAGAAAAGTTCCTGAAATCTGATATTGCCCAATAATAATTTCATACACATCTTTAAGTAGATGTCCCTGATCTAAGACTTTACCTTGTAAAGCTGGGCCTCATGTCTGAATGTACAAGGTGTAAATCAGGTATTTGTCATGGGATGTGGCTTTTGGATATTTGGTTTTTTTCCCCTTAGGCTGCTTTTAGGCAGGGAAGGCTCGTTCAGGGCAGGAGCAGGCTCAGGCAGGATAGACAGTGACCATGGTGCAGGCAGTGCTGGCCTGTGCTCTGGTAAGGGCTCTCTGTGCTTCATAGCTCTTGGTGCTGAGGGCACTTCTAGAGCCTGCTGGAGTGGTCCTGGGCATTGCTTCTGGAGGGATTTCTAAAGCTGGTCCCTGCACTGTGCCTACAGCCATGCTTGGCACCTGCTCCAGGCTCGGTGCAAACACTGCTGCTGAAAACCCAAACTCAGTCCTTCACCTCCTCCTCACACACAGTTTCAGAGCTGCCACTGCTTCATTTGATGCTGACCTTCCATCCCACCTGCTTTTCCAGGATATCCCTGATGACAGTGGGTCTTTCAGAGTCAGCAGAGAACAGAATCAGTGGAGTCATCCCAGCCATGGCCACCTGCAGCTTTTGGAGTGTAAAGCCCAGGCTGGATGGGGCTCTGAGCAACCTGGTCGAGGGGAAGGTGTCCCTGCCCATGGTGGGGGGGTGGAACTGGGTGATCTTTAAGGTCTCTTCCAACCCCCAAACCACGATGATTTTGTGTTCAGTGAGCTCCCAGACAGCATTTCATCCTGACCACGTGCTTCACGCTAAACCCCGACAGGCTCCTGACAATGATGCTTTGTTTAACTCATCTCTGCTCTTACTAATTATCTGATAGGGAAGATTGCAGAATAGAGGCCCTCAAATTGCAGCACTTGGTCAATTTGGGCAGCTGCTCTCTCCGAATTAAGAGTTCAGATTCGTGTTCCAGGGACTGATCCTGCTGTGTGCTGCATGACCTACATCCAGCAATGGATGGGACAGAATCAGTTGATGGAGGCAAAGTGAGGCAGCAAAGGCTGGCCTGTGGCTTTTGTTGGGTTTGGGATTGGAGTAGTTGCAGCAGCTTGTTGCGATGATTCCACTTTGTTCCTACCTCTCTGGATTTGCTGGGAATGATCACTCTCAATAGTCCTGCTTGGAGCAGGAGTTTGGGCTGGAGCCCCCGAGCCTGGCCATGCAGACATGTCCTCAGGTGCTCTTATGCTTTGGAGGGTTTTTCCACCCATTTTGAGTTCTTCAGCTTGAAGACGGAGCCAAAATAAAACTTCAGACCAAGTGTCCTTCTGGCTTGCCTCTATTTTTTGCTGGAGAGCCAGGCATGAATGGAGGGATGACTGAAAAGCTGGCTGGATGCTCAGAGAGCTGGAGGGATTTTGTGCTGAGTGCTGCTCCTTGCTCCCAGCACTGTTGAGCATCCAGCTGCTTTTTAGTTGTTGTTGCAAAGGGCTTCAATTAATAAAATCACCTCTGTGGCCTTCATGTTACATGCCCTGGTTCCCTGGACAAATGAAAACAAGCGAAGTTATGTTGACTGCTTGAAGAGAGATGATAAATGTTCTCCCAGAATAGTCCCCCAGTTTTCTTTGTAATGTTTGAGCCTGTTCCTCCTTCTCTTTGGTGCCTGTACCCTCCGTGCTCTTACCAAAAATAAAACTGGAGGTTGTTTATGCAAGCTCCATCCAGCTGTTTCTTGTACTTGTTCCTCCTGTCTTCACCTTTGCTGTTCTTCCCTGAATGGTATTTTGGGAAGAAAGATGTGTTTCTGTCCGTGTTATGTGACACCTGGTCAGGGGGCACTGCTCCTCAAGAAAAGCTGCTCCTGCAGCTCTGCTGCTCTACGGGTGTCTTGTCCTTTGCCTGTTTGTAAAACTGAGGTCAGGAGAGGCTGGTGAGGGACACGAGGGGAATAAAGGAGAGTAAAGAGCAAACAGCCCTTCTAGTCCTTTATAATAAAGCTCATTGACTTCAAGGTGCTAAGTGCTGCCTGTGGAAATACAGTGGGCTGGAGTTCGGTCAGCTTAAAATAAAACCAGGGCACGTTTGATGGGTGTGAGAACAAAGAGGTGGGACATCAGAACAGGTATTGGTGTGGCTCCTCTGCCTCTGCTGCTTCAGGTAATGCCACTTTGCAGATGGGACAGAGAGGGGCTGGGACAGCCCATGGGAATGGTGCTTGTCAACAGGACTGAGTTATTCTGATGGAGTCTGTGGACAGGCAGCGCCTGCCTGCTCCCCATGTGGTGCCACCTCACCACCAGCAACTCCTGGGTGTCTCCAGAGGTCTTGTGCTGCTTCCAGGGTGGGCAGGAGTGATGTGCCAGAGAGTTGGGAGCACAGGAGCACTTCTGCCATGCAGTGGTTTGTAGAAGAACACCTTCTTGGGCCTCTGGTGTGTCTGTGAGGGTGTGCTAATGCATCACTGGGGTAACACAGGTATGGCTGAGCCTCAGAGCAACATGAGTCCCTAGTGCAGCTCTCAGGCTCCCAGGATCTACTGCAGAGTGGCTGTAAAAAATGGTGCAAAAAACCTGAGAGGTCAGTCAGGAATAGGGTGCTTGGAAGTTCACCCACGTACAAAGACAGCTCAGACCCTGTGAAGTGTGGTCTCCTAATGCCTCTGGTTTTGTCTTTCTTTTCTTTTCACCTCACCCCAGGATGAAGAGGAAGAGATCAAACAAGAAATTAACATGCTGAAGAAGTATTCTCATCACCGAAATATTGCTACGTATTATGGTGCTTTTATTAAAAAGAACCCACCAGGAATGGATGATCAGCTCTGGGTAAGTTGCTTTCTTTTCTTTAAAGTAACTGGGATTTGATAGAGATTTTTTACTCTGAATTGTCCTCTTACCAGCCCCCAGCTTACACAAAACCCCTTATTTTGCATCCATCTTTTTCAAAGTCGTGCTTTTGATCAGGCTCTTGCTGCACTGCAAAACACGTCTCCATTTTGCCCTGAAATCTTTGCAGGCTGCTGGTAAACCCATTTTTATTCTGAAGTGTCATTAGCAAAATCTTTATTACAGTAGTCAGTTGAAAATCATTCCATCTTCTGGCAGTTGGAGGGAGCTGGGAACATCTCTGGGAAGATGGAGGCTGAGGGTGATTGCTGCCAGCTCTTGGTGGTGCCTCTCATGCTTCACATTTCATGGAGGGTGTGCAGGCAGATAAAGAGCAGGGGGACAGTGAGGGGAGGTCAGGGACATCTGTGGCTGCTCAGCCCCTTGGGTGGAGACGCCTGACGCTGCTGAGGGCACCGAGCTGCTTTGTGTCTCTGTAAAGCCTCGGCTGCCTCCTCCTGCTGCTTCCCTTGTCACGGCCTTCTTGGTTATTAATTCAGCATTCCCAGAGCAGGGAGGATGGAGTTCAAATCTGCTCTGTCCCTGGGGAGGGACAGAGCATCACAGCCCACTCCCTTTGGCGGCAGCTGGTGCTCAGGGGGCCGGGCAGGGCAGTGGCACCGCGAGTCACGGCTCTGGCTGTTGCTGTAAAATTAATTAAAGTTGTTGTGGTGTGTTCTGAGCTTGGCTGTGCTGGTTGGAGTCTCTGGAGCAGCAGCCTGCAGTGCCTATGGCCATCAGAGCAGCAGTGTAGGACCCTGCTTTCCTTAGAGGTCTGTTGAAGAAAAGGCTCCATTGGAGTTAACGTCAGTACAATGACCTGGATGTTGTCCTGTGGTCGAAAAAGCTTTTATTTGCTTCCAGTCTTGTAAATCCAGTCAATTCTGCCTTACCCATGTGTGGTTTCCAGAGCTTTTCTGTGCCTGAGCAAGGTTGCTGCAGCCTAATTTTTCAGGGGTGACAAATATCCGTGGTTCAGCTGGGAGACCATGGAGATGCTGAAGAGCAGCAGCACACTCTTCCTCTAGTTTCTGTACAATATTGGCTTTATTTTAGCAAAACGTTCAGTGACTTCAGCTGTTTGCCCCTACATCCACATGCCAGAGCATCCAGTGGGAAGTGGAGGGATTCAGAGGACGTTCCTCCCAGGAGAAAACTACAGTTGATAGGCTTCTGTGCCAGCTTGTTCCCCAAGATTGTCTGATACACTGAATTATTGGGAAGGCTTGGGAGCTTGGACTTCAGGGGCGTTCCTAGCCTGGGTGTCCAGGTTATTTTTGGTGGGAACTCTTAAAAAACACGTTCTTTGCAGCTGGCCTGGAATTCAGCAAGGCAAAAGCTGTCAGGCTGAGAAATGCTCTTTCATGCCATGAAATTCCATTTGGCTTTGGCTGTTTTTGTTGGGTTTTTTTTAAGTGAAATGTTAAAACAACCAACAATGTTCCTCCTTGTGCTCCAGGAGTTTCTGGAGGGGGAAAAAAACCCACAAACTGTGTGCCAAGTCCCCCAGTATTGAGAGGAGCCCTCCCTGGTGCTGGCCTCTGCTCAGTGCCTTTACACTGCTTGGGTCTGGGGTTTGTGTGCTCTGACCAGGCAAGAGGATTTGGTTTTGTTTCTTTCCTCCAGCTCCAGTACAAAGGGCTCTTGGCATACACAAGTCTTAATAAAAGAACAGTCCAAACCTTCCGAAAGAAAAGCTCACTAGAGAACTCCTTGGATTAAGAGGCATGGCCTGAAGAGTGATGGCATAGAACTGTGTCAGGAGAGGTTTAAGGTAGATGTTAGGAAAGGGATGTACACCCAGAGGGTGGTTGGGCACTGGAACAGGCTCTCCAGGGAAGTGGTCACAGCACCAGGCCTGACAGAATTCAGAAAGCGTTGGGACAAAGCTCTCAGGCACAGGGTGGAATTCTTGGGGTTTTCCTGTTCAGGACGAGGAGTTGGATTCAATGGTCCTTATGGGATCCCTTCCTACTCAGGATATTCTGTGATTCTGTCTATCAGTGACACAGCAGAGGAGGCTGTACATGCTGTATCACCTTCACATGCCCCAACTCAGGAGGACAGCCTGGGTTTTCCCTGGTGGGTCACCCAGTCATGCAAAGGGAGAAGATGGTCACAATCCAGCTGTGCTGTTTGTTCTTGCCCCCTAGGCAAGAGTAGATAATCTGCATTCTTTACCAGATTGCTACCTCTCATCTCAATTTGGAGCCTTTCTCATGGGTTAGTGAAAAAAATTTTTGTAAAAGCTTCTTTTCTTACTCTGGGGTGTGAGGGGGTTTTTTAAGTCTATGCCCAGTGTTGGGACTGGTGGAGGTATTCCTGGGAAAGCTCCCCAGCCCTGGAGGAGAGGTGTGCTGGTGCCACTGTGTTAAATAGCTGTTGTTTCAGGATCTGATTGAATTAGGACTCGTGTGAACTCTATCAGTCTTGCCTCACAGATAAAGGCTTGTTTATTTTTCATTGGCTCTTTGTTGAAATAAAACGGTTTCTGATAATGCCCAAGTAATTCTTTTTATCGACATTCTGGAGGCTGATACGGAAATAAAAAATAGGGAACTCTTTCAGTGGAGATTAAGATCTCTCAGAAACGTGGCAGGCTTCCGACATGAAGTATTGTCAGTGCTGCTGCTCCATTCCACAGCAGCCACTTGCCCTGAAAGGTGAGCTCAAGCTCACTAAACAACCCTGTTTTCAGAAATTAGGGAGCTGTGCGGAGGGTGTTCTAGCAGATGCATCACAAATCTGCTATGTCAGGCAAAAAAAAAACGGAAGCAAAAGTCATAGGGACAACCTTTATGTGGGACATTTAAAAAGAAATTTTAAAATATGAGGTAGTTGTATTCTTAGGTTGAATAATGTGTTGCATTCTGGGGTGCTGTGAGTCTTTGGGAGGGTTTGTGCATCTCCCTAGCTGAGGTGAGGGGTCCTGCTCTGGTGCAAGGGGACAGGGTGAGGGTGTGCTGTGAAAACTGGGGAAATTCCCAGGGGATGCGAGGATCCAGATAATCAGGTAACTGCTGCTTCTCAGAGTTAAACTCATTAAATTCACCTTGCTCGTCTCAGATCTAAGCTATGGGATACCAGGCTGTGCATCACTGAAAGAGGTTGTTTTGAGATATTTTGGGATATTTTTTTAAATGGTGGGAGATGAGGCATTCCTTAAGAAGGGTGAGCTGGGTGGGGAGGTGACCCCATCCTGAAGGACCCCTGCCCTGAGGACTGCTGGAAGCTGCAGGCTCTGTGACCCCATGCACTGTGCCCATGTGCAGGGTCATGGCGGTGCCACTCAGCTGGACACTTGTCATCTGCCCTTGCTGTCCCCTGTGCTCTGAGGCCATGGACAGAGCAGCCCCCTCACCACGTGCAGTGGGCACAGGGGCTGTGCAGAGTGTGGGGGCTGAGCAAAGGCTGGCAGCAACCCAGAGCCCAGCCAGGGCAGGGCAGAGCCTGCACGGTCCCCAGGGCCAGCGGCGCTGGCTTCAATGGATGGGCTGCCATGGCAACCCTGCCCGCAGCTGCATCTGTCACCAAGGGGGACACATTGCTAATAGGCAGGTTGCCAGATACCCACGTGGTGGGGTGGCCTCTGGGGTGTTCTCTACAGCAGATAATCTGGGGCAGTGTGGGGGAAAAAGGAATGAGGGTGACGTGGGAACAGCCCCTCGGTCAGGGTGGCACTGCTGCAGCTGTGCAATGCTCAGGGCTGTGACTGTGTAGTTGCAATGTGTCTTTTCACTCCGTTGAGCTCTGGGGGCCCACTGAATTGCTTTAGTGTGATGTGAACAGAGTCACACCAGGGATCTGGAGAGCAAAAACGGGGGCAGCAAGGCTCCATTGAAACTCGAGCATGAGCTGTCAAAGCATTGGTTACACCTGTGCAGCTCTGAGCAGGATTGCTCTTAATCTGCTTCTGTACCCTGAAAAATAGTTTTGGGCAGTTGCCGATTCTTTGCATTACAGAAATTAGATCATGAAACATTTGAGAGGGGTCAGTTTTCGGTTGAGCTGTATCTCTCTTTAGTCTCTCCAAGCTCTGCAGTCCCGGGGGAGTGTGAGAGGATCAGGGCTGCTCCTCTGGCCCCTGACCGAGAGCTCAGGGTTACCAGAGCAGATTTCTTCTGCTGTCTGGCAGGCTAATCCAGCACTATTTAACTCTCACTGCTCTTCAAAGCAATGTCAGTGCTGTAAACACTGCAGGACTGTGAGCCCAGCTCCTTTTGCTGCCATCCCTAACCCAAAGACATCAGCCTGCTCGGGACCTGTGGTGTCAGCTGCCTGCTGCCTCCCCAGCGGGCATGGATTGCTTGGCTGGGCTTGGCATCCAGGGAGATGCAGGCAAGTCATTTATTGAGGAACCCGTGTGAGAGCAGCTGGATGCTGCTGTTGGAGAGGAGAGAGCAGAGCAGTGCTGGCCCCTGTGCTCCCACCTGGGTGTGCGGCTGCAGTGCCAGCCTGCTCCCACCCCAGCACCAACAGAAGCAGTGAAAACCTGGCCTTGTCTTGCTGCTGAATGTTTTAGTTGCTGCTTAACACCAATTTGATTGCTATTTCTGTTTCTGAAATGGGCATCAGCTTTTCTGCTGATCCACCAAGGGAAGGGCTCTGTGTTTTTAATGCTCTGTCACTGCCTCCAGGCGCCACGATGTGGGTCATGAGGGACTCTCTTGCATGGGAGCCAGGCTGTGGGGTGGGATGAGAAATTTGGGTGGCCTGGGCATATGGAACCATGTTGCACCCAGGTTCTGTTTACACACACAGCAGAAGGATTGATTTCCAGCAGCATTTAGCCTGAGGGTGTTGTGTGCTTGTTTTCTGTAGCTTTAAATAAGTCAAATTGTTCCTGAGCTGAGGCATAGGAGCACAGAGGGATTTGTTTTGTGTAGTAAAGGATTTCATTTGGAGAGTTCCTCTGGACAAGCTGGAGCAGTTCACTCTAAGATGAATTGGGGCTGGTGTTCTGGAGATGCTCAGGTTTGAGCTCTTCTGGGTAATACACAGCAGTGATTGGAACAAAGGTCTTGCCATTCCCAAACTGAGGAAGGTAGTGGTTGATTTGAAAACTGAAAAGGCTCTTTAAACAAAAAATTCATGAGACATCAGGACACAGAGATTTACAGCTGCAGCTTCTGAATTTGCCTTGCTCATGAAGTTCGCTGTCACTCTCGTATGAAGAGCTAAGTAAATGCTAAATGAACTGTATTTAAAGATACTTCCTCAATAAATGTCCTTGCAAATTAGATTTCAGAAGATGATCTTACCTTTAGCCCATCCTGATGATAATTTTAATTATGGATAATAAAAATTCAATATGCATTTCCAGTTTATTGTCTTATTCCTTCATGGCTTCATCCCTTAAGAAAATTGGTAATGATGCAAGTGTGTGAGGGCAAAGCACTCACCCAGAGGTATGAGACTGGTGAGAAAGTATTTTAGTATCCAAGTGCCCATTGAAGCCTTTTCTGAGTGTATTAAGCTGTGCCCTAAAATCGGCAAGAACTTCTGCTCATTTTAATTTTTCTCCTGGAAGACTGTTGGTTTCCAACCTAAACATATCCATAGTTTTCATAAATTGATACTATGGCAGTATCTGTATTGTTCTTCTCCCTCTCTTACCTGTCCTTGCTGTTGACAGCATACACAGATAGACCATAACCATCCATTCTCTGCATGGCTGAACAAACCCTCAGCTCCTCTGAGAAGACCTGGCCATGTTCCTGTACCCACTCCAGTGTGCATTTATTGTTCTTGGGCTCCATCACCCAGCAGGACATCAGTGCTGTGGTTCAGGTCTGACCTGGCCTGCCATCATCTGTGGTTCCTCTCCTTGAAGGCTGCACTGTATGAGCTGTCCTTGGGAATTCTGTAGCATCCTTCCACCTGAGCAGCATGAGAAGCCACGAAAGCAAAAGGGGATCCCAGTGCTGCACGCAGCAGCCACCCAAACGTGGGAATGGAGCTGTTCACATGAGGTGTCATCAGCTCTCCATCAGGGACAAGGATCCTCAGGCAGCCTCATCACCTTTCTGCTGCTGGTCTTCTTAGAGAATTCATGGCACAGCTTTCTGGCTGTTCATGGTGCTCAGCCCCCTGGTGCTGGCAGAGATCTACCAGGGCTGGATATTTCCCTATGGATGTTATGGAACTATGCACTTCTTAAAAAACAGAGTTGGAGACACCCCTTCTGTGACCTTCTCTTTGTCTCAGTTCATTCACTCTCCTGGAGGTTTCACAGTTACAGATTTGGGATACATCAGCAGGTGGGGCCTATTATTCCCCACCTGGTGTGAAGTTAATCTTTGCTCTGTGGAAACCAAGGGCAGGGTAGAGGACCAAGCAAACTGCCAGCTCCATTAAGATAATCTGGCAAATTAATGGATGCACTGTGTACTTTTAATGGGATTTCTTCCATATTCTTTTAAGCATTTTGTTTGCCATGCACAGCATAGCAAGCCCTTCCTCTTCCTCTTGCTTCAAACCCTGGTGAGAGCCTGTGGAAGAGTTTCCAGAGGGCAGCATTTTGGATTGTAAGATGTTTGTAGCTGGCTCAGCTATCCAGGATTTTCCTTTCCAAATTTGCTGCTGTGGTATCCCAGATGTTAGTTTAATCAGACACACATGCAGATACTGGTATCCACACATGTCAATTGTCCAAAGGGAGGAAAGAGAGGAAAAGCAACTCTGAAACCAGTTGTTCCATTCTTCCCCAGTCACTGAGCAATGAGTAACCAGGAGTTAGGCCATGTCAGTGACCCTGCTGGATGGCTTGGCTGCTGCTGGGGTGAAAGAGCTGTAGGTGCATTCCTTGCCTTTGCATGGGGCAGATTTTGGCCAGTGACCTATCCATTTCTTCCATTTCTTGAAGCCACTTTCATGACTTAACAGGGATATTCCAAGAATTTTTCAGAATTTTTCAGTTCAGGAAGAAAAGAGAAACTTAAATCAAAACTGAAGATAGCAGTATGGTCAAAGCCAAGTAAGGTATAGTCTGCTCAAGTATTTTATTTAGCCTGAAGGTTTATGGCAGTCCTGTGTCTGGATTTTATGATCATTATAATTTATGATAGTCTTAAATCACTGCTTTTGTGCAGTTTGGTCAGGAGTAACCCTTCTGCTGTTTTAATTCTCTTCTTGGCCTGTGCTTTTAATAGTGATGTCACTTGCTTGGAGAACGTTAAATGCCATGTAAGCCTCATGTGATAAGAAACTTGAAACATGCACATCGAAGAATCTGGCAAGGAACCCCTGGCAAGGGAATATCTTCAAGTAGGAAGCAGATCTAATTGGAAAACATGGTTTCACATCTGAGAGGAAGGCACTTGCAGAGGCCTTGGTGGAGGCTTGTGGCACACACGGGCTGCGCTCGCTCTCTGGAGCATGCTGACAGCTCCTGCACAGCCTGGGGATCTGCGAAGTCCCTGGGAGGCAGACTCACATCCCATGCTATTTTTGTAATGTTTACTTCACAGTTGTTCAATGACGAGATTGAGTTTGGGCTGGGTTAGATCATTGCACTTCTATATTTGATGTTCTGAAACTTTGGAAGTGGTACAAGTGGCAGTGGCCAGTCATGTTGGAACCAGCCTGAGCAGCAGGACAGCAGCTCTCTCCTGGGAAGCCTGACACTGCTTGGCAGCCTTCCCCTCAAAGGAGGTTTCCTGCTCAAAAACATGATCAGAAACAAAGTTTGTGTGGTTAAATAAAAAATAAAAATTGAAAAGTACACCTTGTTCCTTCCTTGAAGCTTTCAAATACCTTCCTCACTGCCCTTGTATTTTCAGATTTGAAGAACTTACATGCAAGAGGAAGAGTTTTGTTTTATTGCTGTTGATACTAAACATAGATCAGAAGTATGAAGTGGGGCATGTAGGGGTAGGGTTTGAGATTCTGATCTCCACTGACTTTCAGCACTGGACTGATTCCATGTTTCTTGCTCCCAATCTTCTGGAGGGCCACAAGGCTTTCAAGCCTTCCAGCCTTTCATTGTTTCGTTTTGTAACAAACCCCAGATAGATTACAAGCTGATAGGTCCAGGATGAAGTTCCAATGGCTCTGTGTGTGTCTCCGTTTGGGAGGAAGTGAGTTTTTTGGGAAGTTTTAGTTAAACCAATCAGTGGTCAGATTCGAATATTGACACCTGGTGTGACCACTGAAGACGTGAGTCACCTCTAAAGACACACGGGGTTAAAAGCAGAGATTTCCCAGAGTTCGCTCTCTTTCGCCCGTGGTAGCCCAGGGAGCGGCACCGTCTCTGCCCCGCCCGGCCACATGGCTGGGTGGGGGAGGGAGCCATGGAGGCCCAGGCTGAAGTAGGCCGGAGCCCCGGAGAGAGAGAGAAGGTGGAAGGGAATGGAACCGGGCCAGCCCTGCAGGACCGAGGGGTGGAAAAAGCACCGAGGTATCTTTTGTTCCCC